>VHZZ01000160.1:195073-219310 GCA_009801015.1 Silene noctiflora
AACTAGCATTTGTCGAACCTCGAATAATCATGAAAAATAAATTAATACTCGTTATTTGGGGTTAAAATCGAATAAGTAAACTCCTGAAATGACCTAGGACACGTGGCATCAAAACCGGGAGAAAAAAAAAACTTAGTCTGGTACGACCTCCCGAACGACCCAATTTGAAGTGTATAATACACGGTTTTTGAGATTCGAAGGTTCCGGAACAAAATTCTCTGAAAGTTATATGGGTCAGACAAAGCGGTCACACAAAATTCGGGGAGCAACAGAGAACATTTGGGGGTGCCGGTATGGATAAACCAGCATTTGTCGAATCTGAGATAATCATGAAAAACGAATTAATACTCGTTATTTTGGGTTAAAATCGAATAAGTAAACTTCTGAAATGATCTTGGACACGTGGCAGCAAAACCGGGAGAAAAAATTAACTTAGTCTAGTACGACCTCCCGAACGACCCAATTTAAAGTGTAATACACGGTTTTCGAGATTCGAAAATCCTAGAATAAAATTCTCTGAAAATTACACAAAAGGTTCCATAGGTCAGACAAAGCGTTCACAAAAAAATTGAGGAGCTACGGAGAACATTTGGGGGTGCCGGAATGGGATAAACCAGCATTCGTTGAACCTCGGATAATCATGAAAATTGAATTAATACTCGTTATTTAGGGTTAAAATCGAATAGGCAGACTCCTTAAATGACCTTGGACACGTGGTAGCAAAACTGGGGGAAAAAGAAACTTAGTCTGGTACGACCTCCTGAACGACCCAAATTGAATTGTATAATACACGGTTTTTGAGATTCGAAGGTCTCGGAACAAAATTCCATGAAAATTACACAGAAGGTTCCATGGGTCAAACAAAACTGTCACACAAAATTTGAGGGGCAACGGAGAACATTCGGAGGTTCCGGTATGGGATCTACCAGCATTTGTCGAACCTCGGATAATCATAAAAAATGAATTAATACACGGTTTTCGAGATTCGAATGTCCCGGAACAAAATTCTCTAAAAATTACACAGAAGGTTCGACGACTCAGACAAAGCGGTCACACAAAATTCGAGGAGCAACAGAGAACATTTGGGGGTGCCGGTATAAGATAAACCAACATTTGTCGAACCTCGGATAATCATGAAAAATGAAGTAATACTCGTTATTTGGGGTTAAAATCGAATAAGTAAACTCCTGAAATGATCTTGGACACGTGGAGCAAAACCGGGATAAAATAGAAACTTAGTCTGGTACGACCTCCCGAATGACCCAATTTGAAGTGTATAAATACACGGTTTTCGAGATTCGAAAGTCCTAGAATAAAATTTTCTGAAAATTACACAAAAGGTTCCACGGGTCACACAAAGCGTTCACAAAAAAATTGAGGTGCAACGGAGAACATTCAGAAGGTCCGGTATGGGATCTACCGGCATTCGTCGAACCTCGGAAAATCATGAAAAATGAATTAATACTCGTTATTTGGAGTTGAAATCGAATAGGTATACTTCTGAAATGACCTTGGACACGTGGTACAATTATCAATTTTAAGCCTCTTTAAATAACGTCTCGAAAAAAAAAAATTATAAGTAAGAAAAATTTTCTAGCCCATCGTACATTTGATTCCTGGATTCGCCCCTGGTTATACTCTTCTAAATAACATCTTACTGAGAACAGTTCTCACTTCCGTCTGTGAAGTCCACCATTGCGCGGAAGGAGGCGTTAACCCTGGAATCGGTGACCACGAAACCCAAGGAGCACCTGTGTGGGGGTCTAACTGATTTAGGGCTTGTCTTACACGGCGTCTCGATTTAAGGTCATTGTTGGCCAGATAAGTTATATTTCTTACATAAGTAGTATAAATGTATAATACCTTTAACTATTACTTTAAAAACATACTTAGTTTATAATATTCATTATACAAATACGATGAAGCATATATGCAATGTTCTCCAAAAATTAAATAAAAACTTATATCACCACTTTAAAATGCTTAATCATACACACGTAGCTGTTTATAACGACTGTAACGCTATTTTTATTAAAAATGTAGGCCGAGTTTGAGCTATTGGGCTAATTCATGGGCTTTATTGGGCCAAAATAAAGGACCAATCCCTAAAAAACGGGTTGGGTCGAGTCAAGTCTATGGACTTGACCCGTTTGATCATCTTTATGATGAACCCTTCTTTTTAGTTATCAGTTTATCACTCATTAAACAGAAACTGAAATAATCACGTATATCATATGCACGCACATGACAAGTTATATATAAATATTTGTTTAAGGTGGTTTTTTATAAGAGTATTGTGAAAAAGTTTTTTTTTTTTATTTTTATTTATTTATTTTTTTTTTTTTTACAAGAAAGCTACTTACCTTTTATGTAGACTTGGCAAATGAGCAAATCGGTTGACTTAGTTCAAATCTAGTTATTAATTTGGGTATGTCATATTTTCGCTTTAGTTCGGGTATCAGGATGATTCATTTTGACTTTTGGTCTATTTCGCATATGTTATTTAGGGCTAATCATGTAATACTACGGTTTTCCCTGCCTTTGGTGACTCGACCGAGTAAGTCTTACTCTGTCGAGTAAGTCTGTGTCGTTTTAAGTCAAAGTCTGGAAGTGTGGTACTCGATCGAGTAACTGGGTTACTCGATCGAGTAACTGGGTTACTCGATCGAGTAAGGGCCACTCGATCGAGTATCTGGGTCACTTGATCGAGTAGGGGCCACTCGATCGAGTAAGCTAATTACTCGATCGAGTAAGTTGTGTGTGCGGGCCGATTAAATTAAGTTTTGTTAATAACTTAACTTTATAATCTTTCGACGACTGTTCATTACTTTCAAAACCTTAAAACTTCCACAAGAAACCTCTCAAAAGTTACTACATCGTTATCTCGCGCTATTTGCAAATCCGGAGCTTGAGTCGGTAGTTTTCCGCGTCGGTTGCGTCATCGTATTCCTTGTCTCGAGGGTAAGATCTTAGTACTGTTTTTATGCCTTTTTGTTATTGTTGTCTAAACCCTAATTTGGGTAATTGGTTGGGGGTTTTTAGTATGGATTGTGATATGTGGCTGTTGTGGATGTTAGGAAGTGGATTCGTAGAAGATCGATTCTGATTGCTTGAGTTGCTGTTGGTGATTGCTTACAGGTAGGGTTTCCCTACTCGGTTACTGTTTAGTTACATGGCATTGTGATTATTGTGTTGTATGATATACCTGTTATGTGTGGATGTTGTGGCGGTATGGAGGAGGTAGTGTTGGCTGTGTTGCGAGATGCATTCTCAGCTGAGTGGAGTCACTTGTGGGAGTGGCTTCACGCCCTTGATTCGCCCTCCGTGGAACCCGTCACGGGAGGGGATGTGCACATTAATGAACATGGGTTATCGCTCGGTATGATGAGCGGGGCTTAGGTGGGAACGGCTGCGGTCCCCCACTGGCAGGGCTCCACACCTTGGGTGTGTAGTCAGTGATGTGGTGTGAAGAGGTGTGGTGAAGGAGACTGTGTGGTGTAGCTATGTTATTATTGAATTGATTGCATGACAGTAACTGACCCCGTGTTGTCTTTGGTAACTGTGATGATCCATTTGGGGATGGTGAGCATATTTGAGCAGGTATAGCATTGATGCGCTTGGGATGGATGGGCAATCACCGTATTAGAGAGTCTTCCGCTGTGCTGAGTCCTTTAGTAGTTTGTTTTTGAGACTTGTACTTCGTTTGGTTTGTTACACCGTTTTGGTGTGACCGTTTGATAAACAATGTAATCATTTAAATACTTTATTTAAGATGTTTCGTTATTGTCTTTTGATTATCATTGCCTCGGGAAACCGAGATGGTAGCATCTCCATACCTAAGGTGGCCTCGGTAAGGCACTTTGGAGTATGGGGGTGTTACAAATCAGGTGAGGTCTTTATAGTTTGGGTTATATTCGAGCCAGTGATTAACAGATAAAAATGCGCGTTTTGGAAAATTATGTATTTATAAATTAGGTGTGATATTTGATTCTTTATTTTAACGTAATTAATACCAATGTGGAATTTAAATTAGCCATTTTGAGTCAATTCAAGTGATTTGCATTCGCGTCATTTTCGAGTCAAGTCAGTTAATAAAAACGTAAAACGTACAGCCTTAAGTTCTAATTGGATGGGCTCAATTTGGGTTTTGGATCACATTCATGTTCTGCATTCCATGCCAATTAAATAAATGACCCGACATTTTCATGTCATACAAATAACAAGTTTAGCATATATATCTTATACTATCTCCGTTCCAACCATTTGTTTAATTGATTAAAATATGCCTTCACTGCACAAAAATGAGCAAACAAATGATAATTGCAGTAAGTCTATTGAGAGACTGTCTCTCTGAAGTTTTTGTGATAATTGGGTCAAACCATCAAAGGGAGTATGGATTATTGTACCATAAAAATAAATTGATGACATGTTACAAGCAGAAAAATTAAAATCAATTAAGTAATTATTGTGTGAGATGATCTCACCGTATACACGGTCCATTTATATATAAATTATCGAAGCTTTTAGATTAAACTTGCTCAATTGATTAAAACATTATCAAAGCCTTTATATAGGCATTACATTAACTAAAATTAAGCCATTAATTAATTAAACTCAGTAAATGAATCCCTAACACCAATAAAGGAATGAATTTTTCAAATAAAGAATCGTCTGCCTATGTAAAATCGTCTTATTTTAAAATTTGTGAAATCATATCGCGGCATCAAAGAGTTTCTTCAACTTCTTCACTTGTTTAGCATCCAACAAAGTGATCTTCTCAAGCACATTAGTTGGCAAATCGTTTGAAAACAAAGAAGTGGTTGTAGTTAAAAAACCCGGACTCGGGCTATTTAAACTAACAAACGCAAGGGCAGGTTCGTCACCTACATTTACTTGAAAATGCAACATATTTTGAGGGAATATCATTATATCGCCTTTGTATAACTTTTTATAATATACAACAGTATTATCACCTGAAATAAACCCGGCTAGGATCGGGCCATCAATTACCATAATTAGTTCCGAAACTCGATGGGAGTGGATCGGGATAGCTCCACCCACACCGATGTCAAGTCGGAGCATTGATAAGCCCATTCCGTTTAAAGCGGGAAATGTTCTATCAATTGCAAATGTGATTTCGGATTTGAATACGTTAGACGTGTTCCCAGGGATACGTAAGCCGGAAAATACAAAGTCATCGACGGTTAAATTTGCCGGATTCTTACATGGAAATCCGGCCGGTCCTACTGGATAATTCAAGTCTGCTACGCAGAAATCGACTACGCTTGTAGCGGATGATATAGTTGAAACCATTAGAAATGATAATAAAAATAAGGTAATTTTTTGTGATTCCATGTTTATTAAAATAAGGTAATTTTTTAGCGATGATTTACCTTTAGGGTAATTTGTGATTTATCCTCCGATTGTTTACGTTAATATAGTGTAGGACGAAACTTCAACGTGCATGAGAAAGTATGTATTATCGAAAGTTACATAATTAAGTTTCAACCATTATAAATGTCGGATAAATTACCCGAAACTCCTAAAAGTAAATGTTGAAATAAAGTGTTAATGTTTCAAATACAAATACTTAGATTAATTACGTTTTGCAAGATGAAACATACAATTAGTTTTAATTACAATAATTAGTAATAAGAGATTATAGAATTTTTCTAAACACACGCACGTGGTAAAATACTTATAAGATATCACAAGTTATTTTTATGTGTCGGGTAGTTTGAAATCATGTTATTTTGGGGGTTAGGTCAGTTAAGGGTCAATAAAATATGGTTCAAGTTCGGGTTGGATCCGCTCAATTGAGTTTAGGCCTTTGGGGTCACATTCATGTTATGCATTTTAAGTCAATTTCGAATCTCAATTTACTTTTTAGGATAGGTTAATTTTGTTAGGTCTACTTTTAACTTTTGTAACTTGTGCTCAATGGAATACTGAATAAGTAATGTTAATGTAAATTCGACTTGTAAATAAAGCTGATACAATTAACCCAACCCGAATAACTCAAGTCGGATCGAGTAATTGTGATATAATATTACCGACGATGATTTCATTAAGGCCCTATTCTTTTGGACATAATTTCAGTTCATTTCATTTCGGTTCAGCTCTATTCAGTTCAGTTCAGTCCAGCTTCATTCAATTCAGTCCAGATATTCTCTTTACAAATTAACTCTTTACTTCAGTTCAGTTTCATTAAGTACAGTTCAGTTTAGTTCAGCTCCATTGCTCAGTTCAGTTCAGACAGTTTCAGTCTAAAAAAACATGTTAAAGCCGTAGTTTGGTTAAGTTAATAAGGCCGAGTAAAACCCTACCTACCATTCAAAAATGGAGGGAAACTTAACTAACAAAATCGCGTTTCATGGAACTCAAACTCTTCCTTTTTCCTCCATTACTGAGTCATCTACCGAGTCACCGAAACGATGCCTAAGGAGAAGAACAATTCTTCAGTTAGCCCATTGGCTAAACGAATTGAGTCCGGATTCGAGTCGGGGGAGGAACTTGAAGTAATCAACCCACATGGGTTCCGTTCGCTTGATAGTACGATCTCAATTAAACATTCCAGAGATGGGTTTGGTTCTGATTTAATTGACGAAGATGAAAAAAGTTCTGATCTTGAGTACGAGGTGAAATTTTCTTTACTTTTTAGGGTAAAATTTGGAATTTTTTAATTTAAGTTTATGTTTTATTTGGTTATGATATTATTAATTCTATAATCAATTGAATTTATATTATTTTGGGTGATCATTATGCGGATTTAATTTAGGGCTCCCTCAAATTGCGGGGTTAGGGGGCCGGATTCGGATATACAGTCTTACCCTTGTTGGCCTTGTGCTAGCAATAAAAAGAGGTTGTTTCGGAATGACCCAAATGAAAATTTTGATCGGAGTTAGAAAGGTTGAAACTGAGGTTATATGGAGAAAATGTTTAAACTTATGGTTGGATGAAAGATGATTAATTGGGGGTTTTATGTGGTGGTTTGATTATAGTCATTAAGCTTTGTTTACCAAAGTTGGTACTTTTATGTTTTGCATTATTGGGCTCATGCCTAAGTGGTTTTCGAATGATACTCATGTTGGCCGACCCCAAATCATTTTGGGATTAAGACTTTGTATTAATCAATGGTATTGTATGGTTGTTTGTATTGTGATGGATAGTTGGCTCAAGATGAGATAAATTTGGAGAAGTTGCAAAGAATAGCTAGTACTGGATTACCTGGTGGAGGAAGATTCCGAGCGACTACTTGGAAGGTTAAAGTATGTTTATTTTCGATCTTGTAATGACTATGAATCGTTGTTAGTAATCTTTGTTAGTAAATGTAACTGGGGAGTTCTACTTGGTTTACGTAGTATTCGATCATTTTATAATCCGATTGTAGCGCTTAGAATATGTTGTGCTAGGATGTATGGGATTAGTGAGTTTGATAGGTTTTGTGCATATGTTGTTTGCTGTAACATTCTGTCATTCAAGTATTGATTATTTGGACACGTTCTTCTCTATTCGACCATGTGTCAGTACGATGGTGCATAACTGCATACATATACGAAGCCTTAGTTTGATGATGGGATCAGTCAATGGGTGTTCCTTTAGCTTCAAGCTCTTGGCAAATTGTAAGACAGCTAACTGGTTCCCTCACTTAAAAGGATTTATTGATTCTTGTTAGCTTGACATCTAGTGGATTGAATTAATATTTCTCGATGGTTAAATGAGACAATTTTGAAGCATGGAAAACATCCTATTTTCATTTTATTGTACGACACTTTTTCTGGTTGATGTTTTTCAAACATTGTTCCTGCTGTCCTATATTCCCATTTCCAATGGAGCCGAAGGTTCGCCATTTTCTTGTATCTTGATTATGATGAAATAAGAAACATGACTTGCGAGACTTGTTGTACCTCTTTTTATTGTGAAGTAGCAATCATTCAATGTGATTCCAGACATAATTTTCATATTAAGAAACAGTCTCTTTGTTTTATATATTAACATAGTGATAACTGGGTATGACCGCATACATCTGACCCTTTTAACCCAGCGTTTGCTAGAGCCCTTGAGGCATTTTGGTGATATTTTTTCTCTCCCTGTTTTGATAGTTCGAGGCTTTTAATTGGGTTGGATTTCTATAGACTGCCACTATATTGGTCGGCCTTTTTTCGGTTCCTGTTGTTTGAATGTAATAGTTGATGTTTGCAGCACAGCTTTGGAACTCCTCTTTCATTGACTTTCTGATGACAGTTATTGTGTTTGATATATTTATGATTTTAGCAGGGTTCCTGATTTGATCAATTACATTCTTGCAGCTTCTGCTAGGGTATCTACCCCCTCTGAAAGATGCGTGGCAGAAATCCTTGAGTGAGAACCGTTCGAAATATATGAAGCTAAAAGAAGAGTTTCTTCTTTCTCCTGTAAGATTTAACTTTTTTACATTGGAAAAACCGATGCCTATTTACAGTTGCTCTTCTACCTTGAGTTTCTGTAGAATGAGTTTCTTTTTCATAGGCAGTCACAATATTCAAGTTCTAAAGAGACTTCAATCTCTGGTGAGTGTGGCAAGTCTGATAACCCTTACGATGGCTCACTCAGAAGATATGATGTATCTAATGAAGATCATCCACTTTGCCTTGGAGAAGCTAGTGTTTGGAACAAGTTCTTTGAGGTACACGAATGATGTTTGAGATTTTCTTTTTATTAAAGTTCCTCTCAAACTTTATACGATACAGTCACAAAGCAGCACATTAACTCTAATTTTTTCCAGTAAAAAAAAAAACTCTATTGGCTATGAGAATTAAAACTAGATCGAGAAAAATACCTCCAGCCATTGCTTATTGGATTCTTGAACAACTTTTACCAAAATCCAAATGTTTAATCCGTTTCTGTAAACCTGTCTTTTTAATCTTATTTCGATTCCAAACTCTCACACTCACTATTTAGATGGTGTATTTCTTTATGAAGAGTTAATTCCGCGGCTTTTATCAATGAAGTTGGGTTTTCTTACATAAATCAAAGGCGTCTATTACTCTAAAAGCGTCTTTGAGACGGTCTTCAAAGGAAGCAGCCGACTTCAGAGCATCAACCCACAAAAATGATGGAAGTTCAACATTACTTGTCATACTACGCACCATATCAATTAATGTACGATTCTTTGATTCTTTCTTTCTCCTACACAATTCTAGTTCGGAGAACCAAGCATAATGTATTGGGCAATAATCCCATGATCTAGAAGAAATTTAGCAAATGGACTAGGTGCTTGTCCATCATTAGTGTATCTACCACAATACTCACTACCCTTATTTGATCTCACGATCGTAATGTGTTTACCACATTGTTTCTCTATTTCAGTCTTAAGCAATTTAAAGACATCAAAGGCTTCGTCTTTGGAATGAAGTAGATATACGTATATTGTGAACAATCATCAATAAACGTAATAAAGTATTTCATATCATTAACTTTCACCATACAACAAATATCCATGTGTATAATCTCTAATAGGTTAGAACTCGTCTTAGCACCTTTCTTAGAAATACACTTCCTTTACCAATCTTTTAACCCTCTTAATGGAGATGTGTCCCAATCTTCGGTGTCGTAGCATGGATGAATCCTCATTCATAATACATCTTATTAAACCAGAATAAACATGTGTATCATCTTGCAAACAAAGACGATATACATTATCACCATTACCAATAACTTCAGAATTTTTGAAAATGTTAAAAACCGAGTATGAAAAGTTAAAAGGAATATCCAAAAGGTAAAGTCTAGAAATTGAAATCAAATTCCTTATGAAATTCGGAACATAGTGTCTTTTTTAAACACAAGGAAAACCACTACTAAGAATTAAACTATATGTCCCACCGGCCTCCACATGTGAACCTATCTGGTTGCTTGAATAGATAGAACTTTCACTCCCCACTAGTTTCCGCAGGTTTGTCATACTCTAAAGTATTTGAAAGGTATTATGATTAACATTAACCATATTCGATTCAGAGCAAACAAACACAAGAAAGTTACCTTTCTTCTTAAGCGAAACCTTGAACTTAACGGAGTCTTTCTTCATGTGTTCCTTCTTTTTACAAAAGAAACATGAAGACTCTTTATGACTTGCCTAGCTGGAATCTTTCCCTTTCCCTTATCTTTAGTGTGACATTTATACTTCTTTGTACTAGATGATTCTTTATTAGTACTAGTAGTGAGGTTCACCTTTTCACCCTCTTCTATCAACAATCACTCTTCCTCCTGAACACACATGGTCATAAGCTCATTGAGTTACCATTTATCTTTATGCTTGTTATAGGAGATCTTAAAAGAGACATTGAATCCCCACTTAAGGTTTTGGAAGTCACTATGTTTGACTCTTTCCTGGTACATTTCATTTTGGGCGCTCTTCTTCCACAATATGCCCCTTGTAAGATCTCCTATAATACACATAAAGATAAATGGTTACTCAATGAGCTTATGACCATGCGTGCTCAGAATGAGCTTATGACCATTCGTGTTCAGGAGGAGCGGAGATTGTTGATGGGAGAGGGTGAAAAGGCGAACCTCACTACTAATACTAATAAAGAATCATCTAGTACAAAGAAGTATAAGGATCACACTAAAGATAAGATAAAAGGAAAGATTACAGCCCAGCAAGTCATTAAGAAGGAGTCTTCGTGTTTCTTTTGTAAAAAGAAGGGACACATGAAGAAAGACCACGTTAAGTTCAAGGCCGGGCTTAAGAAGAAAGGTAATTTTCTTCCGTTTATTTGCTATGAATCTAATATGATTAGTGTTAATCATAATACATGATGAATTGACTCGTACTAGAATCCATGTTTTGAATACTTTAGGGTTTGACAAACCTCCGGAAACTAGTGGGCACTAAAAATTCTATCTATTCAGGCAACGACATAGATTCACATGTGGAAGCCGTTAAGGCATACAGTATAATTCTTAGTAGTAGTTATACTTTGTGTTTTGAAAATACTTTTTATGTTCCGAATTTTTTAAGGAATTTGATTCAATTTTTAGACTTGTATCTTTTTAGTATTCCTTTAATTTTTCACTCTTGTTTTAGCATTTTGAGAAATTTTGAAGTTATTGGTAATGGTTATATAATTTATATTGTCTTTGTTTGCAAGATGATACCACTCAAAGTACTATACATGTTAATACTGGGTTGAAAAGATGTATTATGAATAAGGATCTCTCTATGTTGACACATCTCCATTGAGAGGGTTAAGAGATTAGTAATGGATGGGGTACTTTCTACTCTAAACTTTACCGATTTTGATACTTGGGCTAGTTGTATTAAGGGAAAACAAACTAACAAATCTAAGAAAGGTGTTAAGAGGAGATATGACCTATTAGAGATCATACACACGGATATTTGTTGTCCGGTTAGAACGATAATGATCCAAAATACTTTAACACCTTTATTGATGACTAGCTATTCATGATATATGCATCTCTACTTACTTTATTTCGTCTACTTCGTTCCAAAGACGAAGCCTTTGATACATTCAAATTGAGTCTGAAGTACAGAAACAATGTGATAAGCACATTAAGATCGTGACATAGATAGGGGTGGTGAATACTGAGTATCATGGTAGATATACCAAGAATGGACAAGCACATGGGTCCATTTGTTAAATTTCTTCTAGAGCATGGGATTGTCCCAATACACTATGCATGGTTCCCGGACTAGAATGGTGTAGGAGAAAGAAGGAATCGGGCATTACTTGATATCTTGCGTAATATGAGAAGTAATGTTAAACTTCCATTATTTTTGTTGCTTGATGCTCTAAAGAAGGCTGCATATATATTAAACCGGGTTCCTTCCAAGGCCGTCTCAAAGATGCTTTTTGAGTTATTCAAAGGTTGGAAATCGAGTTTCCAACATATACGCGTTTGGCGATGCCCATCTGAGGTGAGAATTTACAGCCCACAAGAAAGACTATTTGTTGTGGGTATTTCATTGGTTATGCCGAAAAGTCCAAAGGTTATAGATTCTATTGTCCGTCTCATAGCACTAGGATCGTGGAATGCATTTTTTGAGAGTGACTTAATCGAGAAGTGATAATATTCGAGAAGTTGAACCGGAAAACTTCTCTCCTGAGTTTTAACACCCCTGAAGTTCCTAAGTAATTGAACGCGAGACCTCTTGTTAAGCTAGATCAACCCTTATCCGTGGTCGATCACCCTGTAACTAAATGGGAAATACACAAGAGTTTGGGTTGTTGACACATGTAAGACCGTTGTATACAATACATGCTCCAAGTTCCGTATGTGTTTGCTAATCCGTGACAGTGCGTATGCTTACAGTACACTCAGGTTGAAGAGCAAATTGATCGAGACCTGCAGCGTACACACCCAGAATTGAGGTTCTTTTCTGGGGACTCCTCATTGAGCAACAAAAATAAGGTATCTGAATTTTGCGCACCCTTATACATTGCCATTTTATATCCTTGAATTCATGTACGCAGTAACAATGTTCTTATTGACAATGCTGTCATTATGCATTGAACTTGAATCTTGATTGTATGATATATTCAGGAATCGATGAGAAACATACTTCTTCTGTTTGCGAAGCTCAATCCTACGACTCGTTATGTGCAAGGAATGAATGAGGTCCTGTCCCCATTATACTATGTATTTAGTACTGATGCTGATGAGGAAAATGCTGTAAGAAAAACGTCTTTCCTTTCAGCTGCTGTTGCCTTTTCTTTTTTTCTCTTTGTTTTTCTTTCATGTTCTGTTTTACCAACAAGAAGCCTTTTTTCCCTGCATCCTGAGCGTTACTCAATTTGTATCATTAGCAGCTCATTCCAGTCTGACCGTGGCTAATGAGCTGCGACACAATACAAATTCTCATATGAGATGGGTTTATGATAAGACTATCGTGAGTATGTGACCACTTAACAAAAATTAAAGTGAAGCCACGTAGATATACTCCGTATCCATTATTTTGTGAAATGGTCTCTTATTAATATTGTGAGAAACCAATCCAATTCAACGAGTCACCACATCCATATACTCAACCTACTAAAAAATAGAACTAACAAATTACTGCCTCATAATGTGAATCAGTCTGTGTCTTGAGACGGTCTCTTACAAGAATTTGTGAATATATATAGTGATTTTATTATCGTCAGTGACCCTTTTAGTTAGTGACCATTTTCATATTGTTAGTGACCATTTTTCAGTGACCCTTCTTTCATATTACGCATTATATAATGCAGGTCAGTGCAGAAGCAGACAGTTTTGGATGTTTTGTTCGACTCTTAAGTGATTCTGTTGATCACTTTTGCCAAGAGTTGGACAATCATAGCTCTGTCGGAATCCATTCTACACTCTTTAGGCTCCATGAGATGTTAAAAGCCAACGATGAGGAGCTATGGCGGCATCTTGAATTTCATAGCAAGGTAACTCTTCCTGAAACTCTTTAAGGCATGATATTAAACATATGATTTACACGGGGTACGAGCAGTTGCATGCGTGGAGGATTTTCATGTTAATTAATGCGCCTATATTGTCCGATATGTTAAGGGCTGGAAAAAAATAAGGCTTATGTGAATAACCGATATAGGGAATATTTATCTTGTATGAAAAGACTGATTCATGACATGCTAATTACTGAGATTTGGTGATGTTGGACATCGGTAAATATCCAAAAATATGACTCAGCTAGACTTGAATTTTGGACAGTGGTCTTTAAGCAAATGAGGATTCAGGGGCATTTTTGAAATATGCTTCTCAAAAACAAGCTGCATTAAACACCTATCATGATTCATGATCTTACTGCAATTTAGTACATTGGTTCTGGACCTTTAACGGAGAGATGTAATGGATGCTCTGATTGGTTATCTATATGCATTCATGTTGGAGTGCACCTAACTTATGTCCGCGACTATATGTAGCAGGTTAATCCTCAATTCTACGCATTCAGATGGATTACATTACTACTCACTCAAGAATTTCCATTCAATACTGTATTGAGAATATGGGATTCACTTTTGAGCTCTCCTTCTGGTGTTCAGGTCTGTATTTATTAAAAAAATCTCAACTCAGTATTTGTTTTGTATTACGGTATGAATTCATCTGGTTCATACTTTATTTTACAGGACATGCTTCTACGGGTTTGTTGTGCAATGCTACTATGCATAAAGAGAAGATTGCTCAAGGGCGATTTTGCAGCCAACTTGTATCTGTTACAGCATTATCCTCAAGTCGACATCGAACACCTTCTCCAGGTAGCTCGCGATATCAATCCTGATTCTTCTACATGTCGTTTGTCACTTTAGGATCATTTCCCTGTAGTAAGATGACTTATTCAAAACAGAACCAACTGAAGTATCTTGTATATAGAAATTAGAACAGCCATAGGCCATAGGAATCCTGGACTTGTTGGATAATGCACCCTTGTAAGATAAGAATATGCTTTTATAACTTGAACAAGAGATGCTAGAAACCAACTCTTACCACATAAAGAGCAAGTATTTCTATTTTTTACTTTGAAATGCAATGGAATAAAGTAAAATGATATCCTAAACCGTCCGTCGACGCGAATCTCTCTTAGAAGTTTGAAAACTACTCAAAGAATCAGCAAGTCTTACTTGTGATGCTTACAACCTTATGACCTCTCACAAGTTACACCCCGATTTCATTTTTAACGTTATTTCAATTGGACGTGAGACGTCACAAGCAATTTACTTATTCTTGTCATTTGAAGACATTTTATTGGGTCCCTCATGTCATGTATGTATACTTTGCGTAGACCTGGCAAATCGGGTCAACGGGTTGGGTTCGGGTCGGGCCAGTTTGGGTCGGATCAGTTCAGGTCTTTCATTGATTTCGGGTTAATTCGGGTCTCCTCGGGTCATTTCGGGTTTCGGGTCTATTTCGGGTTTGTTCGTCGGATCAGTTTCGGGTATCCGGGTCGGGTTATTTTGGGTCGGGTCATTTTTCGGGTCAATGAATAAGAGAGAAAAAACTATTTTAAATCTTTTCGGTTCAATTAGAGTTATGTTTTGTCGGGTCATTTTCGGGTTGGGTGGTTTCAGAACCGGTCATTTTCGGGTCGGGTCAAGAGCTCGGGTCATGTTCGGGCCGGGTCGGGTCTATTCGGGTTTTCGGGTCACATTCGGGTGATGTAGTTCGGGTCTCGGGTCAGCCTTTTCGGGTCGGGTCAATCGGGTCGGGTTGCTTTTGCCTGGTCTAATGTCTTTGCGTGGCTGCTAATTATAGTAGCTGGTTTATAATTGCTTTGTTATCATTTCAACTTTTTTTTTTTCTCCTCTTCTTTTGTTAGTGGAGTCTTTCTTGGAATTGATCATAATAGGAAGACTCAAAGGAGTGAAAGGACTAAAGCCATAGTGATGAAGAACTAATATGTGAAAGTTAAGTTTTAAGAACCTCACCAACTTTTTATTAGTTAAGTTAATTCAAGCTCCGATTCTCTGAACCAGTAAACCGATTTAAAATATTTTAATAAATAACTGACCGAAAAACCCAAAAGAAGTAATCTAAATTCTAAATTACACTCAAAGTACTATAAAACTTAAATCGAATATGAAAGAAATTGACTAGTTAAAAAAAAGTTGTACTCAATATATAAAGGGGAAAAAGGCTTAATAGGTCTCATTTCATATGGCCATTTGACTCTGGCAATACGTGACATTTTTATGGTCAGATGTAACCGTTTAAAGGGTCACATGACCATAAAATTGTCTCATATAGCCCGTCTAAAGACTTCAAACGAAAATAACTGTCTAAAATGAGAATTTGTGAAATAGGGTACATATGGCCCCTTGTGATTGAGAGACAAACTATGAGACAAGTTTGTTTTTATATTGTTTGAAATTTAGCTATGAATATTACATGAAAGTGGACATAACTTGGGATAAATAAACATTTTACTCATTTTATATTATGTTTTGAGTTAGAATAGTGCCTCGGTAAAGTTATGGTCCCTCCGTCGTTGGACCATGATTATGAGAACCTAATAAAACGCTTTGCGGGCCAATTTTAGTCTCACAACTTATAATGATAATACGAAATGATAAAAACTTTTTTTTTACTGTAACTACAAAACATTGGAGCTTTCTCACCTACACTAAAGCACTAATAGGTAACTTGACTCTAGCTCAAAGTATCAAATCCCACTTCCACCATTTATCGAGGTCAAAATAAAACATTCCATATTAATCAATCTTCTTTAATAATTCGCGTTTGTGTAATAAATTGTTTATGTGATAAAACAAATCATAAATTCATATCTAAAATTAATATTCCTCCATTTTTCTATTTTTCACATTTACTTTTTAGGGTAAACTTTAATCTCGTAAATATCTTGGTGAATTAAAATTATTAATAATACATAAAACTAAAATATTTACATTATTATCAAACCATTTTTTACAAACATTTACTTTTGGAAATTTAGAGACAATTAAAAAGTAAATGGGAAGAAAAGAAAAACTGGAAAGTATTTCTGTTTTAATCTTAAAACGCATATACTTATATTAACTACTGTAAGTCTTCCTTGTAACGGGTATATCTGTCGCAAGCTTGTGATGGATCAAATATTACCCATATGGTAAATAGACAAAAATCAGAGTGTCTAAGAAGTCACAAATAACTTATCTTTATTTATCCATGTTGAGCCATGTAAATTTTTATTTGGCCATTTATAAACTTATGACGGATAGTGTCGATCTTTATGTATTAACTAAGACAGAAAAATCTTAGACTCACGATCCTACGCATATATGTTTGCATAAAAAGTTGATTGGCAGTAATCTCGTGTACATAAGACATACAGTCAATGAAACACATGACAAATAATAATACAAACATGTTTGACGGACATTATCCGTTATAAGCTGAAAACGGATAATATTCTTTTTATAATAAGGTAAGTGAAAGAACAAGTGAGAAAGAAATGAAATACCCCATAAATAACACCACTTGCACATTGTAAGAGAGACACTATCTATTTTCAGCTTATGACGGATAGCGCGTGTTGAGAATTTCTGAATAATAATACATCTAGAATTCAGGCTTACGCACTTACATACCGACATATAGTTGGAGTGTTATGATTAGTCCACGTGGACCAATGAAAATCTAATGTGATAAAGTGGGCCATACTAATTTATGTCCACTTAATTGCTGCCATATCTGATAAATATCTGCATTATTTTGGACCAACCACGATTCACGTTTCTCTCATTACCATATCCGATCCACTGCATCTCTTTATTTCTTAAGATGATTTGTATAAATGTGTATTGTCTTATTAAAATTCCGATAAAACCGTCTTATATAAAATTATCTGAAATACTCAGTAATAGAGTATTTCAAGACTAATACTCAGTAATCGAGTATTTTGAGATTAGTACTATTCAAAAATCATAAATTTTGTTATATGGTTGATTTTGTTAGTATTAAAAAATCCGATAAGATATCTCTCACATAAATGATGATTAGTTTTCAAAATAAGGGCTTGTTTGGTTGCCCTTGAAATAACATGGAAGCAGAAATTTTCATGAATTACAAGAAATGGAGTTGTTTGGTTGCCCTTTTTTTTTGTAAAAATGGGGGAATTGCAATTTCCCATGGAAGTGATTTCCTACAAGAATGTAGGAAGTTCGTTACCAACACCCCCTTGGTGGATTGAACTTCCCATGAAAGTGAATTCCCATATTGGCAAACAAACAACCTTAGCAAATTCCTATGAATAGATGAGGGAGTTTATTTCCCATGAATTCGTATTTCATGTGATGTTCTAATTCCCGTATCAACCAAAGACCCCTAAGATGATTAACTAGATGTGATAATTTGGGCATTAACTTGAGATGTACTTAAGTTTGAAGATCATACATGATTATTAATATCAGTAGTTATCCAAAAAATAAGTTTACTATAACACGAATAAAACTTAATCATTTTCCGTAAATTAAATTAAACCGTAGACGTACCACGTAACTTGACAAAGACTTTTAAGACAACTCTATTAGCATTAATATTCTTCATTTCCTTCCTTACTTTGTTAGTCCCTACATTAAACTAAACTAATCCTTCATCTTTATATAAATATAAATGCATACTTTTCATGCAACTTGGACTTCATTATTAATCTTCTAGATCACTTTTTAAAGGTATATTTTCATATAATTCTATAGTTCATCCAACTTTGCTTTTCTCTTCACTTGTTTCAGGTAATTAACATAAGATTTTCATGCTTTATCACAAGTTTAGATCATGTAGGTTTTACTTAGTTGCATTCCGTCCCAGTTATTTGTTTATCTTTAATATTCACTCGGTAAGTGGGTAGAGTATTAATCAAGCGTAAACAAAGGATTGAGACGGATCAGACTGGAGTATGTGTTATAACTTATATATTTTGTTTCAAAAAATTATTTGGAAATTCTGTAACATTATCTCTTTGATTTCTTTGAAGATAAATCTATATGGCTAAAATACTACTTCATGGAACTCTTCATGTTACCATATATGAGGCTGAAAGGCTCTTCGGCGGTGGCGGCCGCGACCTCTTCCACAAGGTATATATGTATCACAAATTCTCATTGAAGATGGGCACTATCCGTCACAAGCTAAAGATGGATAGTGTCCCTCTCACAATATACAACTGACACCAAACATGGATGCTCAATTTTCCATCCACTTGTCCTCCCACTTGCTTTATTGTGAGAGGGCACTATCCGTCCTTGTGACTGATAGTGCCCGTCACAAGCAAGACGCTTTGTATATGTATACCCTTAATTAAATTGTCATTAAGTTTTTAATTATTATGATTTATTTCTGAGCTGCAAAGTTTCCTGTTTTTCATAGTTAGTTGGAGTCATTAGACTTTGATGTCAACTTTTTTAGTCTAGGGTTGGTGGACAGTTGAACTACTACGTTTTTTTTCCTCCTAATTTAATGTTTCTGATGTTATTAGTGAATGATTATAACCGGTTTTCAGTTAGACGGTCTGATACAAGAATTTGTATATGGTCGTTGTGAGAATGATTCGATAGTAAGATGGTCGTATCCAATAATTGAAATTATATATGTATTGTTCTTGGTTTAAGCAACCATGTTAAAGTTGAATCGAGTTCAGGGGTGGATCTAGGATTTAGACTTTAGATGATACCTATAGAATATGGAGTAGTTGATCATAATCTTATGATCATTTAGTTCTGGTGATCAACTCGTCTATGATCGATATATTTTGTTAATAAAATGTTTTGGGTTAGCCATATTGATGTAGAATGATTGTTGATAACAGTTGACCGAGACAGAGGGAGTAGAGATTCAGACGTATGCTCTACAATTAAATGGACTATATTGTAGTCGATTATTAATTCCATTGTTATAATGATTTCGTTTCAGATTAGAGAGGGAGTAGAAAGCCTAGTAGGGGATGGTGCTGGGAAACTCTACGCGACAGTAGACATTGAGGGAGCTAGAGTTGGTCGAACAAGGCTCCTCGCGCACAAGGACTCAAACCCGAGATGGTACGAGCAGTTCCATATCTATTGTGCTCATATGGCCTCAGATGTAGTCTTCACTTTGAAACAGGACAATGCCATTGGAGCCACTCTCCTTGGACGAGCCTACCTTCCCGTTAGCCAAGTCATAAGCGGGGATGAAATTGACACTTGGCTCGATATCCTAGACAAGGAGCGGAAGCCTATACATAAAGGGTCTAAAGTCCGTGTTAAAGTCCAGTTCTTTGATGTCACAAGAGATATGAATTGGGATAAAGGAGTTAAAACACCCAAGTTTCCTGGGGTACCCTACACTTTCTTCCCTCAGAGGAACCTCTGTAAGGTTACCTTGTATCAGGACACTCATGTGCTCGATAGCTTTGCTCCTAAGATCCCGCTTGCTGGTGGCAAGTTCTACGAGCAACATCGTTGCTGGGAGGACATTTTTGATGCTATCACTGACGCGAGACACTTGATTTACATTACTGGTTGGTCCGTTTATACCGAGATTACCCTTATTAGGGATCCGAGGAGGCCGAGGCCTGGTGGAGATATGACTTTAGGTGAGCTCCTTAAGAAGAAAGCCATGGAAGGTGTTCGAGTTTTGATGCTTGTTTGGGATGATAGGACTTCTGTAAAAGGGTTGAAGGAGGACGGACTAATGGGGACCCACGATCAAGAGACGGAGAACTACTTCCGGGGTAGTGAAGTGCACTGTGTCCTTTGTCCGCGAAATCCTGACAGTGGAAGGAGCATCATTCAAGATATTGAAATTGGGACTATGTTCACCCACCATCAAAAGATTGTGGTTGTCGATAGTGAATTGCCTAATAAAAGGGCCGATTTGAGGAGGATTGTGAGTTTTATCGGAGGTATAGATCTTTGTGATGGGCGATATGACTCACAAACCCACTCCCTTTTCGGGACTCTTGATACTGTTAATCATGATGATTTCCATCAACCTAACTTCCCGGGTACCTCGATCCAGAAAGGTGGACCTAGAGAGCCGTGGCACGACATCCACTCTCGGCTAGAAGGCCCGGTTGCTTGGGACGTGCTTCAAAACTTCGAACAGAGGTGGAGGAAGCAAGGTGGGAAGGATCTCCTTCTTAACCTTAGAGAAATGAAAGCTATATTCATTCCTCCATCTCCTGTCACATTCCCTAATGACGACGAAACTTGGAATGTGCAAGTTTTTAGGTCGATTGATGCTGGGGCCGCCTTTGGGTTCCCTGATGCCCCAGAAGAGGCCGCCAAATTCGGGCTGGTGAGTGGGAAGGACAACATCATTGACCGAAGTATCCAAGATGGGTACATCAACGCTATAAGGCGGGCCAAGAGGTTCATCTACATTGAAAATCAGTACTTCCTCGGTAGCGCATTTGCTTGGAAACCAGATGGTATTGTTCCAGCTGATATTGAAGCCCTGCATCTTATACCTAAAGAACTCTCATTAAAGATTATTAGTAAGATCGAAAAGGGTGAGAGGTTTACGGTTTATGTTGTGGTCCCAATGTGGCCTGAGGGGTTTCCTGGTAGTGGTTCAGTACAAGCTATTTTGGACTGGCAAAGGCGAACCATGGAGATGATGTACTCTGATATAACCCTGGCTCTTCGAGCCCAGGGGATCGATGCCAGTCCAAAGGAATACTTGTCATTCTTTTGTATAGGTAACCGAGAGGTCAAGAAAAGTGGAGAGTATGAGCCGGCAGAGCATCCTGAGCCCGGTTCAGAATATAGTCGTGCTCAAGCTGCTCGGAGATTCATGATCTATGTCCATGCTAAGATGATGATTGGTACTTACCTCATTACTCTACAGTCTTGTTTATTATCATTAATACGCAAATTCTCATTTCAGACAAACCATTTCCGTCTGAAATTAAGGAGGCCTAAATGTTCACTAACTGTTTGTTTGACATGTTTCAGTTGATGATGAGTACATAATCATAGGATCGGCCAACATAAATGAAAGATCGATGAACGGAGCCAGAGACTCAGAGATAGCCATGGGAGCATACCAACCTAACCAAATAAATCACATAAATCAACCAGCAAGAGGCCAAATCCATGGGTTTAGGATGTCATTATGGTATGAACATATGGGATTACTCGATAACACGTTCCTTAACCCGGAAAGTAAGGAATGTGCTACGAAAATTAACCAAATTGCTCAAAAGAACTGGGAATTATACTCTTCTGACACCTTAGAGCATGATCTTCCTAGTCATTTGCTTACTTATCCAATCGCAATCACTGAAGAAGGAGACGTCGTTGGGCTTCCTGGTACCGAGTTTTTCCCTGATACTAAGGCTAGAATTCTTGGCAGGAAATCGGATACTCTCCCTCCTATTCTCACAACCTAAGAGGGAGTTTCTGTTTGTGAGACGAGGTGCAAGACTAGTATAATAATAATAATAAAATAAAACAATGAGGGGGAGGGGGGATTCGAATTTGGGACTTCCGATGTGCTCGGTTTTTTAGTAGTAAGTACGAGGACTATATGCTGCTTAGTAGTTGCTTCTGTAAGGGTCTTGAGGCTGTAAAATTTGTGATTTTCTGTTGGATGATTATTGTATTGTGCTTATTGTGTGTGATATTTCATTAGTGTTATGCTAATCATCATTTCTTAATTATTTTAACTGATTCATGAAAGTCATGCAATATAGGTTCCGTTTGGTAAAACTAACTGAAAAGATAGCTGAAAACTGAAAAATTAATTGAAACTTGAAAATGTAACTGATAAGGTAACTAAAAATTAGGAACTGATAAGGTAGCTGATTATATAAAAATATGTTTGACAAACTAACTAAAAAGGTAACTGATTTTGATGCAATTACCTAAAAGGATACGGTAATTATTTAGTAGTATAGATTAAAGAGGGTAAAAAAGGAAAATCAAATTAAATCAGGTACTTGAAATCTCAAATGCTACTATAGGTAACATTTCATTTCAGATAGCTTATTTGGTTAAATAAGCTACTTGTCAAACGCTTATAAAAAAATAAAATACCTGAAATTTTGGTCAGATAAGCTACTTTGACCAAATCAGTACCTGAAATGTCTTGTCAAACAGAGCCATAATTCAAATCCACTTTACCCATTTTCTTTATTGGCAAAAAGTGGACTAGCATTAGACCTGACAAAAGTAACCCGACCCGATTGACCCGACCCGAAAAGGCTGACCCGAGACCCGAAATGACCCAACTACATCACCCGAATGTGACCCAAAAACCCGAACAGACCCGACCCGACCCGAACATGACCCAAACTCTTGACCCGTAACTGACCCAACCCGAAAATGACCCGATTCTAAAACCACCCAACCCGAAAATGACTCGACAAAACATAACTCTAATTAAACCGAAAAGACTTGAAATGCGTTTTTCTCTCTTATTCATTGACCCGAAAATGACCCGACCCAAAATAACCCGACCTGATTATCTGAAACTGACCCGACGAACAAACCCGAAATAGACCCGAAACCCGAAATGACCCGAGGCGACCCGAATTAACCCGAAATCAATGAAAGACCCGAACTGATCCGACCCGAACCGGCTCAACCCGAACCCGACCCGTTGATCCGATTTGTCAGGTCTAAGTAGCATACCCTCATTACAATCTTTTATTTACCCAAAATACCATCGACTCTCATCCAGTCTACTCATTGCAAAAAGTAAGGTTAATTTTCTTAAAACTTGTGTCCGAGCTCACGGGTACATTGGATGGGATTGGAGGGAGTATAACAATTATCTTATCTCATCTCATCTCATCTCATCTCATCTATGAATATGGAGTATACCTTTTCAATTTTCATTGTAACTAAAGTACGAACATTTTGTACTGCGTGTTTCATTTGATTGTATACGTTCTCAAAATATATATGTGAGAAATTGTGGGAAAAAAACGTATATAATCAAATATCGTAGTCATGTACAGTAACATTTTTACACAAGAAAAATTGATTATTAGACATTTTGTACAACCAAATCGACCTCAATATTCCTAAAAGAACAATATTCAAAGTAGGTGTTACTAAAACCGGATAAATACGGTTTTGAAAACCTATCGGATATCCGGTTTTAAAATCTATCTTTCAGTATTCGGTGCTGATTTTCTTTGTATACTTTGGGTAGACTGTTTATATTGTGAAAATTGATTTAAAAGGTTACAAATTCTCATTTAAGACGGAGGAATCGTATCAGATATACAAAAATTCTTGTTAATGTTGTACTGTCATCCATGTATTATGAACTGAGTTGATGCCATCTGTAGGAATTTCCTGTGGAAAGGGAGTACAGAGACCAATAAAGCTCCTCTACTAGCATGGTATAAAGTTTGTGTACCTAAGAAAGAAGAGGACCTTGGCCTCAGATTGAGTTCAGTTTCGAATATAGATATTATTGTGAAACTGGTCTGGTGGATGTTCTTGAAACCTGACAAACTTTGGGACCATTGGGTAACCTCTCAAGTAGAGGTGGCAATCGGGTCAGTCGGGTCGGGTTTGGGTCGGGTTAAGTCGGGTTCGGGTCGCGTCGGGTCGTTTCGGGTCAAATAATGTATCGGGTCGGATCATTGTCGGGTCCGACAACTTCATCGTATTACTACAATTTTTAACCATTAAATTTAGTTTTTAACTTATTATTTCGTTTAATTACTTCGTTATTAGGTCAAACGTATCAATCTTAACACAAAATCACTTTCATTTTGATCAAAATTAAGCTTAATAATTGTTGGGTTATCAATTTAATCGGGTC
>VHZZ01000160.1:241071-253924 GCA_009801015.1 Silene noctiflora
TAAACTTAAATGCACAAAATATAGTCTAAAAAAACCAATTATATACATACAACAATTACTATAAAGAGACAATTTATATTGAGAACCTAATAACATTATAAATTTTTGGAAATTTTAGATATAAATATATTAGGTCTTGTATTAGATATGAACTTGGTAATTTAAATGACTGTAACAATGAAATGATAGGGAAGTAATTAAATAAGGTTAAAAAACATGGGGGACCCATACTAAAAAAAACTGAAAAGAAGCAATCAATCAAAACAATCTAAATGACTCCGCTTTTATACTATTTAGATTTTTGTCCAAAAAACACAAATTAGTTAAACACATAATTATTCAAAAATTAATTTTTGTTTTCATAATTTCTTAGTAGTTAAACAACCATTATTTTACACTTATAAGTAGAAGCACCAATTTGGTATATCTAATCTAACTTTTAAAAAATTAAACTTGAATTGATTAACAATAAAATATTTTAATAAATTAGGCCAAACATGCCATAGAATAATTTCTAAAATAATTTGAAAAAATCCAATAACATTTAATTTATATCGTGACTCGGTTATTATTCAGATCGATGTTATATGAATAATAAGCAATCCAGATTATATTCGATTTATCCCTTAGTCTTTCTTAAACTTCGTATTATACTAACCTTATATCAGCTCGTAAAATCGAAAAGAAAAGTGGAAATGAAATATTAACAAATTTGTTATCTTATTGGGATTAGATTATCCCTCAAAATCTACCTTTAAACGATTTGATCTTCCATCAAATGTAATTTGGACACCTTTTTTTACTCAAGTAAGTGAAGTACCTTTTACTGATCAAACGTCATTTTGTTCAACTTTTTTTCTTAACAAAAGTTAACTATTCATTAGTCTTTTCGGTGTATAATTGTATATTATCCGCTTTAATCTGAATTTAAGTCAGGTAAGACTATTAATATAATAGAACTCTCCTCGTAAGTTTTAACGGTGTTATACATTTCAACTTTTCAAGGACTTGAACTCGATATTCATTAGTTAATAATTACGAGTATTTTACCTAATCAAGTACAAATATAAAGGGGCAAATAAATATAATTAATTATGTAGACCAAGGTTCAATGCTAATTCACGTTAATCTTTCGTACCACACCTTTTTTTTTTTGCATGTCCCTTTCGTATTGTTAGTTATCTCCTGATTTTAATACAAAAGTACAAAGAATATTCCTTATCATCATCCATAAATTTATATGAAATAGAGAAATGTACATGTACTCAGCGTGTATATTATTAAAAGTAGCGGATGTAGGTTCTCTTGTCATAAAAAAAAAAAAAAAAAAATAGTGTGATTTCAAATTATATAGAGTACGACTAATATTTTTTTTTTATGTACTTTTATATTTTATTTATGTAGAGAAGACTTTTACGCATTTTGTAGCACGAGGGGATATGGAGTAGGTGTTTTTGACTATTCAAAGTTCACATTTATACATCAATTTTTGATAATTTATTCTTACAAATGTTTTTTTTTTAATTAGCTTCTTAACATGTGTCATAGGACACATGTTAGAAAAACCGTTTTAAATTAATTTATGAAAATTGTCTAAGATCAAAGTTATAGTAAATAAATGTTTGAGACGAAAGAATTACGGAACATAAAACAAAAGTACTTCTACTATATGCAAGGATGGAAAAGTGGCCGGGTTTTAAAGATGATTCAGAAAAAAAAAAAAAACATGGATTATTATTATAATAGTATCATTTCTAATTACTTCGTATAATCTAATTTATTTTATGATGTAATTTTATGACTTAATTTACGTATAAAATACTCCTAAGCATTTTCACAACGCCAAGAGACTACTACTAGATTAGTACTTTAGTACTCCCTCTGTCCCAGTTATATGTTTACACTTTCTTTATTTTATGAGGGGAAAATAAAGAAAGTGTAAACATATCACTGGGACGGAGGGAGTAGGTGTTATTTACCCCCTTAAACGGTAAAAAATATAAAATTTGTTTTAAGTAAGAATTCTTTGATATTTTTCCAAAAGTATTCTTCTACATGAATAAATAACATTCTCTAAAATATTAATTTAACGTATTTCTCTCATCGTTAAATCCTGACTCCGTCACTAATTTTATCGTAATAAGACTAACTTAAGTCAAGATTAAACAAATGGCTCTCCATGCATGATACATCTTTATATATATTTTATAAAAATCAATAAAGGACCTCTATCCTCTTTATTTTTTTCCATGGGGGTTACCCCTTTTCAGCTTTTCTTGCCTTCTGGAATTAGTTGGAGGTTTCCTACATACATTTTCTACTTTCTCACTCTAACTTCTCTCTCTAAAATTTTTTCCAATGTCTTCTCTTCTAAGCTCCCAAGGTGTCTTCTTGGCTACTGCCATGGCTGCCTTTTCCGGTACCGTAATTCTCTTAGCATTTAAACATCAAAAACCTTGTCATCCTCCTTCAAACACCCACTTTCAAATCAACCCAATTCCCTCTCTTCGCCCTTGTCTTTCTTCAGGTACGATATTTTTCATAAATTCTCGTATAAGACAGTCTCATTATTACATCCCTCTGACTCTACAGATTCTGTACGTTGTATTAAGATAGACGTACAGAATCTGTTTAGTTTGACGTTTGAACTCAGGTCATGAGTATCTGAATTTTTTTTCTTTCCAGACTTTAGGCAAAGTCGCTGACAACTTTAGCGGCTTTGTCAAGTTTTCTTAAAAAAAAAAAGGTTGAATCACAAGATTTATTTTTTTTTTTTTTTTTTTTTGTTACCATGGTAGGTGAAAAAAAGGGAGAAAAGAAGAAGAAGAAGAAAAAGGTGAGATTTGCAGAAGATGTGGTGGATCCAAGAGGAAATAATGAAGAATTTAGGAGACAATTAAATAGCAAGTCAAGGAAAAATAGTAGAGAAAGTCAACGCAATGAAATGCCAGCAAATAGAGTTGCTTTGTACAAAGGGATTCTCAAAGATCGTGTGATACAACGTATGGGATACTCTTATTGATTGATTTTAAAAACATTTTAAGAAAGAAATAGGTAACTAATTATCCGTCCGTTTCGGTCATTTGTTTACCTTTAATTAAAATATTTTTTATAAATAATAAAAAAGGTAAATAAATGATCGAGAGTGATTAACTAATTTGATCAAACATGTCGGGTGATTGTGAATTTTTTGTATAAAGTTTTGACTTTTTTTTTTT
Source organism: Silene noctiflora (assembly GCA_009801015.1). Lineage (NCBI taxonomy): Eukaryota > Viridiplantae > Streptophyta > Magnoliopsida > Caryophyllales > Caryophyllaceae > Silene > Silene noctiflora. Next base: position 244,290 of record VHZZ01000160.1, read on the forward strand.
GGTTTGGTGGAGTTTGGTGGGTAATATATGAAGAATTATATTACGTGTTAAAATTTGTAGGAAGAAAGAGTTGGTGGTGGATTTGTGATTAATTACTATTTGATTTGATGTAATTATAATGAGAATTGCAATGTATTACTCTCTATAATTTAGTTTTGTTTTTTCGGATTTAATTTCGGTTTAATTGGTACTCCCTCCGTCCCGGTCATTTGTTGTCTTTTTTTATTTTTGGGTGTCTCAGTCATTTGTTGTTCTTTCTATTTTAGGATTGCATTTGATGAGTAATTTGATCTTTCATCTTCAATTTAGTCCACTTGTCATCTTATAATTGGCTCCTTCTTCTTTCCTTGCTCTTTGTATCAAAACCAAAGGACGACAAATGACCGGGACGGAGGGAGTATAAGTTTGTTCAATTTGTATCATATAAGTTTTGTAAAATTATTACTCTAGCTTCGTTTTAATTCATTCGAGTATTGTAGATAGATTCAGTTCAGTTCAGTTCAATTAACTTCTTAAACGTTTGATTTACAAGAATCGAACCGAATTCTTTAGTCATTGGCCTATTAACTATGGCAAATTCTCATTTGTGACGGAAGGTATCCGTCACAAGCTTGTGACGGATACCTTTTTGTCTCACAAAATGCCCATGAAAGGAGAGAGGAAAGCAAGTGGGGGGTGCCCCACCTTGTCCCCCTATTCGTTTTGTGAGTGGCATTACCCGTCACAAGGACCGACCCGTCACAAGGGAGACGCTTTGATTAACTATTATGAGCGTGACCAAGCCCATTGCTAATTGTCAATCACGTCATGAGTTAAGAACTTTATTTTCGTTGTTCTATTCTTGTATTTGATGCACAATTGACCATTCTATTTTGCTATGACTTTGACAAATTTTTGGGCAATTTCATCAATCTCTATATTATAAAAGCTAAGATTTTTTAAGGATTTTTATTGGTTGCTTCATTCACTTTTTTTTATTTTGTAATAGTGGTAGGGCCCAATTAATTTCTATGCGTTTAATTAATTGAAGGCCTTATCATTAATAACTTGATTAATAAAATCAGTAATTATTAAACTTCATTAAATTTGCAAACATAACGAAAAAATTATGAAATCATCTAACACATTTATTATTATTTTACATTATGATAACGAAAAATTTGATTTTAAATATTTATACCGTTATTTAAATGGTTGAATATTAAATCCGTGCAAATGTGCACGAGTTTAAAACTAATTTGCCATTATTTTATTTCTTTTATTACATCGAAACCATTTGGTCAATATTATGATCCTGATTTTTGAAACATGCGTGGTTCATCTTCATCATATTGGTACAACAGAAATGCAACAACTTAGTGTATGAATCTATAATTCTAATTTTTTATTTTCGTAAACTTATACTCCGTATGAAATTTAATTGGGCTTATATATAAAATTTCAATAAAAAATTTTATTTACATAAATAGTTCTCTTTTACGTTAAAAGTCAAATTTAATAGAGCTTATATGTATGATTCCTCTGGAGCAGGCCGGGCCGAGATTGGTGGAGGTGGGCCCGGAACCGACCTGGGGCAGTCGAGGTTGGTCAGGTGGGATTTGCTCGACTGGGGCCAGACCCTTGTTTTTAGCGAGTCGGGCCGATCACAGTTTAGGCGGACCGGGTGAATATTGACCCAGGAGCGGGTCGAGCTGCCCCTGATGTTTGACCACCCCTATTGTAAATCATGTTAAAATGCCAAAGAACCACACCAAGTTTCTATGTCATGTGAGGACTGAGGAGGCTTGTATAACACTTAGCGACAAAGGGAGTACATAAGGTTAGTGTCCGCGCAAATTCTTATTACAGACGGGCTGTTTCCCGTCTGAAATAAGACGGACAAATTGTTGTCATTTTTTAATAAAATGTAACCATTTAGTGACAAAATGTTATAACTAAAATTGTCACTTTTTACCCTGAAAATGATGTGAAAAATAATGGCAACATGTTAATCGGAAAATAGCAACATTTTATTGTAAAATGGCAACATATTGTCCGTCTTATTTCAGACGGGAAACAGCCCGTCTAAAGCAAGACGCGCTGGTCCGTCCGGGGTTTCGAAACCAGATTAATGACTTTACCATCTGGACTAGCGGACATGTAAAGTTGAACTCACAATGAGATTAATACCAAACTTAGTCTTAAAACAGTGTACCCTTCTTGAACTAACATGTAATATAGAGACAGTGGAAACAAGGGAAGGATTGAATTAACGAATTTGAAGGGGAAAAAATGTGAAATCTGCACAGCAGCGAACATGGCTTGCTGCACCTTATGCACAAGATTGCAGCTTTTACTAGTGTCTCACCGCCGACACTTGTAGCCAAGTCAATGTGACATAGTCGTGATTCGTGAAGTTTGGATAAATTCATAAACATATAGTCATTGGGTTTCAAATAAACCAAACAAAATTTGAATCAAGCTTAAACAAACAAAACTAACAATGAATTGTTCCATTACTATCATACTTAGTCAAGGGACTAAAAAATCAAAGCATTGTTTGATGCTCGTCTTATGAGGCAACATGGTGCTGCAGTCAACAATGGAGCAAGAGTGAAAACGGGGCTGTAACTCGATCAGGGTAGAACACCACAGGTCCTTAGCAGCAGAGAAAAACAAGAAAATTACAAAAAAAAAAAAAATGATACTCATAAAGTGCCGTTATCAGAAATCTATTACTGTTGTCCAAGCATTTCAGTGTACATAAACGATTAAACCTTGGTTCTCAAGCGTGAGATGCTAATTACCCTTCTTGAATAAAAGCGAGAAGATAGAGTTCTTCCAAAAACCAAATATAGCAGGTGGTGGTTGTACTTTAGGCACGAGAGACATAAAACCATCATGCACGGTTGGGGTTTTCAGCATCTCTGGCTTTGACATCATATCAATAGGCCTGATTGTGTCAATAAATAAGTCATTAGTATCATTAACGTGTTAAAAATCCAAGTACTTTCCACATAAAACAGGTGCCGAGTTCTATTTAAACACTCAATATCAGTTTTTACATATGTTATTTTGACATCGTTATGGGGCTGTACCATGTCTGAAATGACATTCAAAGACAGGGGTTAAGAATCTGAACACCACCCTTACCTCTCAAGAATTTTCCAATAAAGGCCAAAAAGGAGGCTTCCGGGAATTAGAGGTGGAGGTTTTGTACTGTAAAGCCTTATTTTCAAACATTTCTCTATTTTACTTCCACGAACACCAAATATTTCAAAGCAATAACTTTCTTTTGTTTTGATAGTGTATATCCTCATATAGGTTCTCTCTGTGTCTACAAAATTGAGTCATTACTAGTTTGACACATATATGTGTGCTCATGTCCGACACAACAAACCCAAGTCTCCATATCACTACACTACCTAAATTTGTGGTGTAAAGAAAGATGAGATGAGATTTCCATACCTATTGATTAAGGGGCCATCATAGGCAACCGTTGAGTAACCTTGTCGCTGCTTGTGCTTTTTATTAGCAGTGCAAGTAATGTAGACACGGCCACGGCGTTTGACAGTCTTGCAGTACTCACACATCTTCTTCACTGATGAACGAACCTTCATGGTAACTGCATCTCATTATAAGTTACATATTAGGTTTCACAAGGCAACCCCCTCCAGTCCGGAACAATGACAGGCCATATAACAAACTTTTCAAGTATGCTAACTCAAAAAAGGGATAAAAAGAGACCATTCGAAAAGCAGAGTTCAGAGGATGGGAAGAAGACATACACGTTCAGTTACAAATTTACAATAGAGAACACATGGAAATGGAAAACTAGTATGACTGTAGGAAGAACAATTGCATCCTAGGTAAAGCGATAAATCACACAAAAACGAGCTTTCCACATATTGAACAAGATTATTAAGAGTATATGGTTACTAAGCTCAAGCTACCAGATTAAATGAAATCCAGCTTAGAAATCAACCTCCACCACCTAAACACAATGGTTGCCTAATTAGCATCATCGAGTAGCAAATGCATTCTAAGAGGAACTACAAGGAACCTAAGGAGGAATTGAGGAACTACTGCATCCTCTAGTAAACTGCTAAATCGCAAAACTAAGGGGGAAAAAAGCTTCCTCGCACTGAAAAATTTTCATTAGGGTAATAAGATACTTCCTCAGTCCAAATCGTTTGTTTACCTGAATCAAAATTCCCGTCACCAAGAATGGGTCAGCAAATGATTAGGGCAGTGGGAGTACAGCTTTTTAGCTGAAATAACCTGATTTAATGCAAGTCCGCTCCGACCTCAACTTCCTTCCATCACCTAAAAACCATGGTTACCTAACTCCATATGTATACCTAACATCCGATTCAGGATATGATGCTAAAATAGATACTCCCTTCGTCCCGGTCATTTGTTTTCCTTTGGTTTTGGCACAAAGACCAAGGAAAGAGGAGAGAACCAATTATAAGATGACAAATGGACTAAATTGAAGGCGAAAGATCAAATTACTCATCAAATGTAATACTAAAATAGAAAGGACAACAAATCATTGTGACACCCAAAAATAGAAAAGAACAACAAATGACCGGGACGGAGGGAGTATTTAATTACGCGCCATGATAGAATACGCTCCAACCATTTCACAGTTTGCTGGGATTTGAGCGAATTCGGTAACCCGACTTAAAACAATCATACTATGCATTAATACAATCCTTGAAATTATGAAAGCAATGATCTTTTAAGCAAGAGTAATGAACTATATACATTTCACAATTAATAAATTCTTAAACTTATTATCACAATATAATTATCCACATTTTAGTGAAGATCATGTTCAGCAAATTCACCATTATAATTCGCAAAAGCAATCAAAAAACAATCAACCAAACAAATTACAGGGTGCAAATTTGATCAGAGTAACAATCGAATTAAATATAGGCACTCGAATGTTTTACAATTGACGAAAATTGAGAGATTACCTGATTAATTGAGAGAAATTCGGATCCAGAAATGTGAAATTGGGGGTTTAGGGTTTTCCGATTGAGAGTAACTAAAGAATGATTCGAATCATACGGTGTTATGTAATGGACTGTGCTTAATACTGTATTTAGTTGGGCTCGGGAGCTCGACTTGTCTACTCGTTCAATAGTTTACGTATTTTGTAATCGGTTAAGGTTGTTCGGTTGATTTAAGTTTAGTACTCTTTTATATTAAAAAAAAAAATATTGAAGTGAGTCACAAAGGCCTTTTTGGTGCTTCCGAATTTTGAAACTTATGCATTAAATGTAATTTCATGATTTTATCAACTAAACTATTTGATATATATACATCGATATTAAAATTACCTAAAATTATCATTATCTTTTGATACTGTTTTGGATGTGCATGATTTTCGAATAAAGTTGATGAATAATTCGATAAATCTTTATTTGTAATATAATACATTGCAGTAGGTGTCATGAGAGACCGTCTCCCACTAATTTAGTGAGAGACATAATAGGGAAATAGAAAATTCAGTGGGTCTCTCACCCCATCATGTGAGAGGTCTCTCAATAACGCTATTGAAAGACCGTCTCTCCGAAGTTTTTGTGAATACATTGAAGGCTCTTTACCGAGTTACCATGGAGTTTGAAGAGCACTTGAGCTCAAGCAAGTTGAGCACCAAAAGGATTGTGCTATGGGTAAACTAACTAACATCATACGCGATACGTCTCAGTCAATTGTTATTCATTTTTTATTCATGGGTAAATTTTGAGCAAGTGGCTAATGTATGCAACTAGCAATAGTTTCTTTATTTTACTAGTTTGTTTCACGTGCATGGTCTTTGCGTAAAAAGAGATAGATAACAATTCACTGAGAGGGAGGGAGTATTACTCGATTGTTATTTATTTTATTTCTGGTAAGTTTATCCACACAAATAAGATTATATATATATATATATATATATATATATATATATATATATATATATATATATATATGAGTATGGTGTAACCAATAAAAATCTAATTGAGCTTATATCCAATTTTTTCGAGCTTTTAAAATTTTTGAGTTATATTTAATTTTTTAGGTGTCAAAATTAAAATCTAATTGAGCTTCTATGTATTGTTTTTGAGTTTTATTATAATATTTTGAGTTTAAAATTTATATAAAGATGCTAAGATTCTTTCCAATAAAGTTCGTAAAATGTACATATAAGCTCAAATTCTCTATTCTAAAGCTCCAAATCTATACGACCATTGGATACAACTGCTCCAAATCTGGTTATGTTGACATGTGGGGCCTGGGGCGAGCATTGGCGGTCGGAGTTAGTTGAGTATCATGGTTGTAGACTTGTAGATGGGATTCGTACAATGTATAATTTACATTACGTTATTCATATTGTATTATTCATTAAACTTAGACTTTAATAAATGTTTTCTTAATTGGAGTTTTGATGCAATATCTTGGTAAATCAAGATGGTAACCTTCCTAATTACTTGGGCCGGGAAATTAGGGTTGTTACAAAGTGGTGTCAAAGCGACGATTTAGGAACCTGAACTAATGAACCAAACACGTAGGTGTGTCTAATAAAATGAACTCGGTCTAAGTGCGATAGGAGGTTGACTTTGGATGAGAAGGCGCCCTCATTCCAAAATCTTGATCCTATTGTCCTTAACTCGTAAACCGCGAGGTGATAATGAATCCGGGTGAACGCTTTCGTGAAATGTGATGTGATCATGTGTGGAATTAGACCTGGCAAACAGGTCAGGTCGTGTCGTGTTCTTGTTCGTGTCAACTTTAAATGGATCACTACTACCTCAATCCTAACCCGACTCAATTACATAAACGGGTCATTTGTCTCAACCCTAACCTGACCCATTTAACTTTTCTATAACTCAACCCAATCTGTTTAACCCATTTATCATTAAGCAGATCAGTTTTAACCCACTCAACCCGTTTAACCCAACAAATTAATCAAATAAACTCCGCTTTATAGCCATATTATCCCAAAAATAACGAATGAAAATGCTTATTTTTAAGTTGTTTTGTTGAATTATTGACTCAACCCTAACCCAACCCATTTAAGTTTCGTGTCGTGTCCGTGTCAACCCAATTACGTAAATGGGTCATAATGTCTTGACCCTAACCCGCTAATTTCGTGTCGTGTTTTGGGGCCGTGTCAATAATTGCCGCCTCTATGTGGAATCATGAATTGTTACAAGTTCAGTTTGGCTCATATGCTCACGGCTCACCCTCCAATCGCAATGTTTCTCACCAGTTTGCATAAGTTCGACTATGTTTAATTCTCTAATTAATTAAAAAAATGTTCATGAATTGTTACATGAGACTTTTTTTTTTCTTTTTTTGAATTTGGGTAATGCCAAAACTATAGCACAAAGAATTGCAGACTGTCATTGTCATTATCTTGAATGGATAATGACACTATCTGAAATAATTGAAGAAAACAAATAAACCAAGGACAGGTGGTAACCAAGTGACCACCTAATTGGCCTACTCAACTAATCCATAAGGGCAGGATCAATCAAATGATACCCCTTTGAATATTATTCCCACTTCTTAATCGACTTAGTCATTTTGTGTAAGACGGTTTTACACAAAGATAGTGTAACACGGATCTAAACATAACTATCTTACTGTGTAAAAGTTGTTATGGCAAAGACCCGTTTTATGATAAACTTGTGTGAAGCCGCCTTTAATGTACTTCAGTTTCTCAATTATTGACTGTTCTTCATTTTAATCATATTTCAGTTCTTAATTAAAAGCTTATATTTTAAAACACTCAATACTGTAAGCTGTTTTCGGGTTTTTGGAGCAAATGACTCTTTATGATTCCTTCACTGCTTGGATCAACAGCTTGCTCGCTTGCATCGGGTATCTGTGTTTTCTTGTTTTTCTTTTTCGATTTTGAATCAAAGGTAATAGACTTTGGTTATCTTTGTTAATTTCTGTACTGTGGTCTGTGTTTGAGGCGCATGTCTTCGTTTCATGCCTTGTCGCCATAAGCGGATTTTTGTAGGATTGCTTACAGTGAGGTCTTATAGCATTCATTTCAAGTGTGTATATTTGTATATGTGATTACTGGTATGAGATGATGCATATGTTCATTGATCAGTTTGGAGCAGAGCAGTAGCTGGCTGCGACAATCAGCTGGTGCGCCTCGTATTAGCGACCATCAATGCATAGAACAACATTGCCAGGGACAGGTTGGGTGTACTCAGAGTTTTTCAGAAGATTTTTGGGGAAGTAGCACTGGCGATTTAGCTTACGCATTTGGCGTTTCACAAAGAAGCATTTCTTCACTGAGCTCTCTGAATCTGAGTTTCCACTCTGATGTGATTTCTGGTAGAGCAAATTCACATAATGATTATGTAAATCACGGTAAGTCAATAATACGCTTTTCACTTGAGAGTACTTACGGATGTTGACTAGTTTACCAGTTTAGCCGGTAAAGTCATTTATAGAAGATGCTCATGACTTGGATTTGAAACCCGTCAGTATAAACATAAAAGTAACTTCATGAACTTGCACCAGTAAAAATCTCTCAAGATTATAATAATTGTTAGCGTATTGTTGGTAGGTCTTCGTCTTTGGAATCAAACCCGTCTTTGGTGGGTTGGAGCTATGAAATCCTCAAATGAAGCTCACCTAGCTCAAGAACAAGCTATCAGGTGCCTTATTTTCTGAAGCCTATAATATTTTCTATTTCTTCACAAGCATGTATGTCTGTATCTGTTTCGTCATCTAACTGCTACTTATGACAGTTTGCTTAGCTCCAAGGAGCGATTCCGCCGTCCCATTCCCTTGTCGGTAAGTTCTTCCTATCCTGATTGGTTTGCTTAGCTCCAAGGAGCTCTACCATTTTGGTGCTTACTGTTGCATTATAAATGGCAGGAAATGGTAGACTATCTGGTTGAAGCGTGGGATCAGGAAGGGTTCTATGACTGAAAATAGATCGTGCAGGCGATAGGGTTTGGTTATTACTTGAAGTGGTGTTGGAGTCACGGTCCGAGCAGGCGAGCACCAGTGGCCAAGTGTACTTGTGATCATAGCTTTGTAACCCATGTAAAGTCAATGGTCTGGGTCATTTGGAGACGGTCTAGAATGCGTATATCTGAACCCTTATCCGGTAATCCCCGTTTGTATTGTTATTCAATAGGAGTGTTTGGGATCCGGAAATATTAGTACAAGCATGAGTACATGACCACTGAGACTGGTTAAGATGGGCCTTGTACACTATCAAATGGGTTTAAAATAGACCTGTCAAACGGGTCGGTCGGGTCGGGTCTTGGGTCGGGTCAGGATACATGTCGGGCTGAATACATGTCAGGTCGGATACGGGTCGGGTTAGGGTCAAAATAGTAAAATACGGGTCAAGAAATAATTTATAATGTCTTTTTTAATCTATTTTTTTATTTTAAAAAATAATTTTAAAAAGGTAAAACATATTTAAAATTAATATTTTAATCATATTCAACGTTTACATTAATTATATTGACATAACTATTAAATTAAATTTTTTTAATAATTATTTTATTATTAAGTATTACTCCGTATAAAAGTTATATAAAATTGACTTTTTAGTTGTATTTGTAATTTTTAATAACAAAAAAACAATTTTTTAACTATTTTTTTCAAATATAATATAT
>VHZZ01000160.1:259341-272151 GCA_009801015.1 Silene noctiflora
ACGAGTTATGTAACATACTCCCTCTTTCCTGGTCATTTGTTTACGTTTGATATAGTCACAAAGACCAAAGAAACGAGATGAGAACATTTATGCTGTTCATTTGTTAATGCATGGAAGACAAGTGGATCATAACGGGTGTAACGAGTTAACCACATTATTTATATCACCTATTACAAGCAAAGGCAGTCATGCATGGACCATTTAGGTTTACCAACAATATGAGGATACATAATCGTTCTCGTTCCGTAAATGAATCAAAGCATAAAGTCGGATTAAGAAATGTCGACAACAAATGCGTTAAAGATACAAAAATACAACAATCAGTACATTTATTCTGAATTCTTTACATTTCAATTTTCAATCGATTCATCACTTTATTGCTGGCCGTACATTGGACTTGCACCATTCAACTACTAATAGTTTCCGATTCGTAATTCACTCTTATAATTCAATGCATTTTGGACAAAAATATCATCCATCATTTGGTACAATAACTGCTAAATATAGTTAAGAAAATTCAGGAAGTCAGACTGTTTTTATAGTTATAACCCGGACCGAAGTTGACAACTTGGGATTATATGTGTCATTAGGGGACGAATCGCTAATCCCCGGCATCTCCTATATACTAAAAAATTAACACATATCTAAATTCTCTCGCTTAAATTTCCCGCCCAAGTGATATTCTGCTAGACAATATTTATTTCCTAATTAATTAATGTTGACTATCGATATTTACAATTAAACAATATTTATGTCCTAATTAATTTTACAACATCAATCATTGTTTAACTTTTACATAAATAAGGCTAATAAAATATCTCATTGGAATTATATATGCAAATTTTATACCCTTTTCAAAATGGAGGTAAATTGCATTAGTTTGATTAATTTTAAAATTCTTAAATATCTGTATTTAAAATACCGTGCATTTGCACGGGAACTATACTAGTATCTACTAAAAGAATAGGTCTATTCTCAATTTTTCCCTCCTAAAAGCATCTTATTAAATAAGGAAACTAGTTACAATCTATCTATTACAATATTTAAATAAAGAAACTAATAATTATATTTTATTTCATTAAATTATTATCTTTTAATTAAAATTAATATTTTCATCAAATTATTATTTTCGTTAAACTCTAAACTATAATATCTTAATTAAAATATAAATAAAATTTATATAAAATTATTAATTGCTAAATCTTTTATTAATGCTATGATTTAAAATTGACTTGGCTAACACTACGTATAAAACAAAAATGTAAATCATTATCATTACTTTCGTGACAAAAATAATTAAGAGAATTTAAAAGTTAAAATCATTAGCTTTGTGGAATAAGAAAATATTTTGTTTGAAATATATTTCGACACATCACTCAATTCTCTTGGTTAATTATCAACTATAACTTTTTTTTTTCTCAAAGCAAAATACAATGACGATAAATATATAAACCATTAATGATATACCACTATTATATAAGTAATTTATTAAAAAAAAAAAAAACTCTAAATTCCGTGTATTTATTTCACTGGGTGTAAACTAGTAGAAATATTAACCTTTAAAATCTTAACTAAAATTTTCGAATTTTTAATTTTCCAATCGGTGTGAGTTGTGACCACCCTACTAATCCCCTAGTTACACGACTACACCACAGGTTATTATAGCTGTTTTATGGATAGGCTTGATAAAATTACCCTGACCTAAATGAACCAACTTGAAAAGCTCAATCCGTACCAAACTGACACCCTAGCCGAGGATCAGAAATGACCTAGAACTTGAATTGACCCGAATAAATATGACTCGACCTGAATGTTTATTGCTATAAAACTGACCAATACGAAGCACTTGTTTTCATAATATTTTTTTTATGCTAAGCCACTCTTGCATCACTTGGTTAGGAAATCGTCAACTTTTGTTTAAGCTATATTATCTCTAAATGAACCTCCTTAAACATGTCTTTTTTTTTTTTGGGTGTTGACCAGGAGTATCCCCTACCAACAGCTGGGGCAATCTCCTTCGAGGTACTGAAGGCAATTTAATGGGTTGACCCCTCCCAAGTTTGGCCTTTTCATTCGCAAGAGTCAGGAATCGAAACCCTGACCACTTGTTTAAGAGATGAGAGCCTTTACCACTCACACCAGCCAACTTTGGTAAAACATGTTTTCTTAAGCTGCATGTTTTTAACCTATTTTTTATGATTCCTATCTTCCAAAATGCTCCAATGGTACGACCTTGTTTTAATTTCAGAAATTGTAAGACGGAAAATTTATATTTAATAACAAGTAGGCATATGTTAGAAAATCCGATTCATAAAATATGCAATGTAAAACCGTTATACTATGTGCAACATACATTTTACATTACAAATCCCAGAATAAATCAATGAAAAACTCTTTATACGGTGTTTGTTTAATACGAGTATATCCTTGTTTAATAGGGTAAATGACACATAACTAAAATGTCTAAAACTAGCAAAATGTTCGCCTCCTTTACTCTAATTTTAAGATGGATATTCTCGTCAAATTGTCCACAACGTAGGCACATCCCAATTCCCAATATTGTACATTTGTCCATTGATTCTACGGCGTGTTAATCAACCAATTAAATTAAAATTTCTAATTTATACGCCATACACGTAACCTTTGGTTGACGTTTTTTGTGTCAAATGCATGCACATTTTTAACGAAGAAAAGTTCTTAAAACGATACAAATTCTCACCATTTTCTTGATTTGAAGAGAAAAAGTAAAATGTTAAACATACACTCTCTCTTTTGTTTAGCCAAATTCGTTGAACTTGCGTAAATGCGTATATAACAAAGATGTTTTAATGTTTTACTACACGTACACTCTTGAATAACGATTACCATATTGCTATAAATAGTAATGTAATTACCCTAATCAAAATAAATTAGTGATCGAGTGACCGTGATAACCCCGGTTTTGAGTGTGATTTTGTATATATAATTCTACAAAAACATGTATCAAAGCGATTATGTGACAATTTGGGATAGTCGGTATTAATTTAGAATTTCCTTAGGTTTTATTTTTATCAGCTGAACTGAATGGAACTGTAATAAGAGCTGAACTGAATAGAGTTAAGCTGAACTGAAATTAAGTCAGAAAGAACAAGATCGGCCTCATTCATTTGCTTCAATTTTGTTAAATGTTCATGCATGGAATTTCAAATATGGAACTAAGTTCTACCTTTTAACTTGCTAAATCAAGAAATTTCTCTTCATATAAGATTGAAGTTTAATTTTATTTTGTTTAGGCCGGGTGAATATTACAAATTTTAACCTATTTATGTAATTTATGTTCGAGTTTAGGTAGGGGGCAAACTAGCCGCCCCTATGTAAAGTTGTATTGTAAAACACATTTGATTTTTTTCTAAAACAACATTTTATCCCCATTTATTATTCAAGTTGGTAGATACCATGAACAATATATTTCTAAATTATTAATTATTGACATGCATGGTTGAAATTTCAATACTCCCTTCGTCTCAATTATTTGTTTGCATATTCCGTTTTGGTGTGTTTTAATTATTTGCCTTTTTATTTTAAGTTTGACCTAGATGAGCAACTGAATCCTCCACACTCAATTTAGTCCACTTGTCACCTAATAATTGATATAGATATGAAAGGGCTATGTTTATTTTTTTTATATACTCAATTTTGTTGGGTTTATGTTTCTTGTAATCGATATATACTTAATTCAGTTTGTTATTAATTTGTTTGATACTTGCAATTAATCGTGCTTGTAGGGTTTGATAAAAAGCGGTTTTATCTCATCAAAACTCGATCTTCATAGTGGCAAACTTGTGGTTTTTTTTTTTTTTTTTTTTTTTTTTTTTTTTTTTTTTTTTTTTTTTTTTTTTTTTTTTTTGTCTATATGACTCAATAAAAGTTGACAAATGTAATTTATGAGTTAATATCTTATGAATATTTATATAAAGTTGTATATTATACTACATACTCCCTTTCGATTCTTAGGAATTGTTCCATTTAATTTTTGCACAGAAATTAAGAAGTTGTTGTTGTTGTTGTTGTTGTTGTTGTTGTTGTTGTTGTTGTTGTGGAATCGTTCATTGATTCCGGTCAATTTTAATTAGCAATCGACAGAGTACTTTAGAACCTTAAGATAGAAAAAGCATCTATAAATTTGTTTTATTTGGTAAATCTATAAATTTGTTTTCGATAATTAGTACCATTGTTATTAGAATCCCGATTTGATCCAACGATTTTACGATCCTAAAATGCTTGACCGATCCCCAATCTTACGATTCTATCATGGTTATAGAATATTACGATCCTATTCATATAAAATTTTCTAGAGATAACATCATAATACGATCCTACGATCTGATTCCGTAGTAAGAATATTAATCTATATTTTTATAATGACATCATAAAACCCAAATTTCGTGTAAGTTGTAGAAACTTATTTATACAATGATATTTAAATCATTAATTATCAATATTTTATGGATAAATATTAATAAATAAGTGTTTTTAACTTCAATTATGTATTTTTACCAAATAAAGAATTATATTTAATGAAATTGTAGGATCTTACGATTCTACGATTCATTCAACCGATTCGATCCTACCCTCCCCATCTATTTAAAGTAGAATCTCGATCCTAACAATATTGATTATTACTCCTATCGTCCTATCAAGGCCATCAATTATTACGTCTAATATTCATCATTAATATTAAAAAAACTTGGGTTTTTCTACATGGTACCCTCGTGTTTTTTCGAATTCTACATGGCACCCCACGTTTTTCAATACATCACTGGTACCCCTCAATTTAATGAAAACCTCTCAAAATACCCAAAATGAACTAATCCGCCTTTTTTAAACATTTATTTTATGCATTTTTTGTTTATTTTCTTACAATAATTTATCATATTTTAACATAAATATCGCTTACTCCATCGTAACTTATTTTCTTAACAAAATTTAATTGTTCGAAAACTCGATTTTTAATAGTTTGGGTATTTTAAGAACTATTTACTAAGTTTAAGGGTATCAATAATGTTTTTCAAAGTTGTGGAGTACCAAGTAGACTTCGAAAAAATACAAGCGTACCACGTAAAAAAAAATCCAAAAACTTTTTTATACACCGTCTTATAAAAATTTCTATACAACAAAGTATTATAGTAGTCAACTACTCACTTCAGTAAGTAATGATAACGAACCCATTTTACACTTATCCTCTATATATTCAACATTTACTCAAATTGGTGAAGTCGTTAGGAGAAGCCAAAGCGTTAAGGCGATGGTTGAGAGTCAATCAATAAGGTCTTAATCTTAACACGGCCCCTCTCTCGAATTCCCCTTAGGTTTGGAGAGTGGATAATGCACAAGCTAACTCATGCATGCCATGTGCTCAAATTCCACGTGTGAGGTTTTTGGAGGCTTCTAGGATTTGAACCGTGACATTTTGGTCACGTTACCCTGACTCTGAAACCATGGGAGAACTAAGTATGTACAATGTTTTTAATGGTATGAATTTTGCGCTCGACTTTACCATTTTTTGTATAAAGTGTGTGGGCATGAGAGATGAGCGGACATCCCGTGCTTACCATTATCACATTTAATCCCTTTTATTTCTCGTTTAAATTGAGTTCGAATGAAATGGCGAAATTTATAGGATTTATTTGCAATAATCGGAAAATCCATAAATAATTTGTAAAATTCACCGAAAAAAATAAATAGTATCGGTGTCCAGATGAACTAAGAAGTAGGGAAGTCCAAAGATCGGTGTGTATAGTCGACATTTATAATTTTCCTTTTTAATCAAAAAGAAATGAGTGTAGTTAATTAATTTAAATTCCACCTCAACCTTAACCCCTTTAAGTATTTTTCTTACCCTTTTATTATTGATTATGACTCAAAATGTTTATTTTATTTTATACATGTTTTTCTAACAATTATACCTATTTTATCATATATTGTAACCATTTTTAACATTACCCCATTTTATATTATACGTACCCATTTTGTTATTTTTTTTGTACTATTTTTCCATCAAATTGTAATTAGTCTCTCAATAAGTCAGGAGACCTACTATTTAACTTTCTTATAATTCAATTTGATTTGTTTAACCTATTTATCTTTAAACAACTTAATTTTATCTTACTTAACCCATTTTACCCATATGACTAGTATAACCAAAACCACCTAGTTAACCCAACTGACATATTCAAACCTTTTCACATCTAAGATGACTTAATCAAAGTGTGAAAAACAAAGCTAGTAATTTTCTTTTTTAAATGTTATTCGTTAGTCTAGTAAAAATGTAAAATTTCAACATCTCATTTGGATATTTTTTTTACCTTGGTCTAGCGCTATATATGATATAAGATCATAATGAGTTAAATAGGTTAACATGTCAATCCAACTTCATTTTAACCCATTTAAACTAAATGGGTAATTCTTGTTCGATCCTGTCGTAAGTCCCCAACCCCAAACCCGCCCCAGTTAATTTCTGTGTCGTGTTCTTGTCAACCCAACTACTTTAATGGTTCAAATGTCTCAACTCAAACTCACTAGTCGTGTTATCAGATCGGTCACTATTACCGGCTTTTATTATACACCCATTAATCGAACACAATCAATGTCAGAATTTTTAAAAGTAAACCCATACATTTTTAAAAGTAAAAGATCATACATTCAAACATGTAGGTAATTGTTTTTACATATAAAGTATCATTATCATCACCTTAAATAATTTCATTATCATGATCTTCATAAATCATAATGCAGCCATAATCTTGGGTGTTTTGTTAATTTATCTAATCTAATGAACCTTCCACTATATATAAATATATAAACTTGTCTTCCCTACTCACCTAAATTACACACATTTTCACACCAAAATATTCAACTTTTTTCTCTCAATCTCTGTAATGTGCTCTGAATTTGAACCTGCACTTCACCAATTCTACTGAATTTTGCTTTTAATTTCTGGGTTTCTCTTCATTTTGTGTTTGATTGTTAATTTCTCACCTGGGTTTCATTCATGCAATCATGCCTCCCCTTTTTAATTACAGTGGTATGTTAATGTTCTTACTTTCTTTCTGAGTTAATTTTATTGGGTATTTTATGATCATCTTGAATTATTCATTTTCTCAATTTATGTAATTGAATTTGCATGCAAAAATGTAATCTTTTTTCTTTTATGTTGGATTAGTGTATTTTTCTTTGCATGTGTAGATTGTTGTTAATTTTTTGTGAACTACTTGAAAAGATCAAAACTTTAGGAGTTTTGGCAGGTGTTGGATCATATGCATGTGCAAATGTGATTATAAAATGTTGTTCTTGGTACTTTTCTAATTGAATGATGTAATGAAACTGTCTTTTTAATTAATTTTACAGTTAAATTATGATTAGATGATTAGATTTGAGCTCATTTGAGTTGTAAATGTTGAAGTTTGGGATTATGTTGATTAGTTTGGTTCATTATGGTAGTTGGAGTCTCTAGCTCTTTCCCTTCTAGGCAAGGGAGCCACAAGGTAGTTTAGATGAAACCCGGTTTCGAACCCAGGTCATGAGTATCACCACTTGATAGTTATACTAGACATCTGAGTCTCTAGTTCTTATTTTCATTTGCTTCTTCAGAGTTGAGTGTTGGATTAAGGTTTAAAGCAGATTAATTAGCACTTGTTTCTTATGTATATTTATCTTATATAATTTTAGGGGAAGATGAAGTAGATAGTGGAACTCGGTTTCATCCTACATCAATGGCTCATGAGAATGTATGCAGTCCTGGCAAACGGCTGCGCCTTAACGCTCCATTCGTACAATGGAGTTCTGGATCTAACCAAATTAGACAATCAAGTATCAATGTTCTTCCTGATGAATGTCTCTTTGAGATTTTCAGACACTTGCCTGGTAAAGAGAGAAGCATATCTGCTTGTGTCTCCAAACATTGGCTAACTCTCTTGTGTGGCATCCGCTTGTCGGAAATGTACCATACTACATCTGAAGATTATAATGTAGACGGTTGTCTTACAAGGACTTTGTTAGGGAGGGAAGCTACTGATACAAGACTTGCTGCTATTGCAATTGGAACATCTTTTCGAGGTGGACTAGGGAAGCTTTCTATTCAGGGAAGCAACCCTAATCGCGGTATGACTAATTTTGGTCTTTTGGCTATAGCCCGTGGGTGTCCATCGCTTAGATCTCTTTCTATATGGAATGTCATTAATGTTGGTGATGAAGGACTCTTTGAGATATCCAAGGAATGTCACAAGTTAGAGAAACTAGATTTTTGCTCATGTCTATCTTTCACCAACAACGGTTTAATTGCTATTGCCAAACGTTGCCTGAATTTGGTTTCTTTTTCAGTGGAATCATGCCCTAACATTGGTGATAATGGTATACGTGCTATTGCTAAAGGCTGTCTTAAACTGAGATCTATTATGATTAAGAAATGTCCGTTAGTCGGTGATCAAGGGGTTGTAAGTTTATTGTTACCCTCTTCAGTTTTGCCGAAAGTTTTGTCAAAAGTAAAGCTTCACGACGTAAACATTTCTGATTTTTCTCTTGGAGTCATTGGTCAATATGGGAAAAATATCACTAGTCTCACTCTGAGCAATCTTCGCTATGTGAGCGAGAGAGGGTTTTGGGCCATGGGAAATGCTCAAGGATTAATGTCTTTAGTGTCCTTGTCTATTGCTTCCTGTTCGGGACTGACAAGTTTGAGTCTTGTAGCTATTGGCAGGGGTTGCTTAAATCTCAAACACACCTCTTTCCGTAAATGTGCCTGCTTGTCAGATGATGGATTATCGGCATTCTCAAAGTCGGCCAATTTTCTTGAGAGTATGAATTTGGAACATTGCCATGAAATTACTCTACTAGGGGTGATCTCTATTCTATCCAGTTGCAGTCCAAAATTCAGGTCATTTTCTTTTGTTAAGTGCATGGGGATCAAGGACATCGATGTCGAAAAAAACATCCGGAAAATTTGCACGTCTCTTAGATGCCTTTCTATCAAAGACTGTCCTAACTTCGGTAGCCTTAGCTTGAAAGTTTTGAGAAATATGTGTTCTAGATTGAGTCAACTCAGCCTGATTGGACTATACGGATTGACCGACAATGGGATTGTTACTCTATCCGAGAGCGGTCTAGCCTGGCTTGTTAAGTTGAACCTCACTGGGTGCATAAATTTGACCGACGAATCTATTCTAGCCATTGTTAGGCTACATGGTGGAACCATCAAAGTACTGAACCTTAATGGGTGCAGCAAAATAACTGATCTGAGCTTATTTAGTATTGCAGACAGCTGTCCATACCTCAAGGATCTCGACGTCTCAAAGTGTGGGGTCACAGACTTGGGCATTGCTGCTTTAGCTGACTCAAAGCTACATCTACAGATTCTTTCCATATCAGGCTGTTCTAAGATATCGAACAACAGCTTACTCGATCTTATCCGACTAGGAAAGAGTCTTGTTGGTTTGAACCTCAAACATTGCAGCTCACTTAGCATCAACACTCTTGATTTGCTCGTGGAAAATCTTGGGCGATGCAATATTTTCTCTTGATGCAAGAGAATGGCATATATCGCCAAATGTATTTCAGCATGGAGATTATCGTATCAAATATGAACCTCAACACAGCAATGCAAGTTTGCAACACAGTTATGAAGTTACAGTGACCATATTTTGAGGCGATATCAACCACATTTATGGCGCACTGACACAGTTAAGGCCGCAGCTAGCAATTCCGAAATCAGGATCCAAACCAAGTTTTGACAATGGTACAACGATCATGGTACTAAGTCCAGGCCTTGGCACAAGATCACAATCGGGTTATCAAAGTTTTCAAGTTACCCCAATTGTTCGCGGCGATATTGTCTACTTTTTCGACGGCAGTCCTCTTTTTTTTTTTTTTTTTTTTTTTTCAATTTATTTTTTGGTGTCGCTTTGTGGGAATGTGGGTCACTATTTTTGCAAGCTTCAAGAGCCTGCCCTGTTTCGTCTCTCCGACAGGATGACTGACCGTCTGGCTCTTGGAACTTCCATTGATTCCCTGAGTTTACAATCAACACATCCTGGTGAACCCTGCCTCACAAAAGGCTGGTACCAATTCCGCACCCATATCCTTAAATACTGTGTCGAATATCCGAATATGGATTCAACTCCAACGGTGAAGACACGGAATAAGATGGTATCATCCGGTCGAACCTTTGCTTCAAGACATGCCTTGGACAAAGTCACAAGAAATGCTTTGATAGCAGTTATCATCTGAAGTCTGTTTCAGAGACCTTGAGTAGGGAAGCATTTGTATGTTCCTGCTGTTGTTTCGGGTTCGATTAGAATTAGTTTTCACTAATAGTTTTATAATCTATAGTTATTTATCAACAAGGTTTTCTTTTGCCAATTTTCATTCTTCCTGTTATAATCATAGACCATAAGCAAAATGTCGAAGTTTTATCGACAAGGTTTTCTTTTGACAGTTTTCGAGACACTAGCATAATGTTGTTGTAACGGTTAATTTCAAGTAACCACTCATTTTACCCACTTAAGCTCGGGTTTATACGGTTAGTCTCCCTTAAGATGCACATATCGGTTATAAATGAGAATTTGGGTTATATCTCCATGTACCACAGTTATTACCAATAGTCACTACTGTTAGTATAAGTTCATGTGCAAAAGAATCAGAATTGTGCAGAAAAGGAGAGGTGAGGAGTGGGAGACAAGAGTATTAGTACACCAATAATTGTCTAAACTTTTTCAGAGGAAGGTCAAGTCATTTGATGAGATGGGATAAGGTAAAACAGTAAAAAAGATCTCAATCTGTAAAATCTATCTGTTCACTTTAACTTCAGCTAAAATCCATCATTTCCCAAATCCAAAATCCAACTAGCAGTACTACTACTAGTATTGCATTCAGTTTTCTGATGATTGACAAGTCGATAAGTGATGGTACTCATGAACCGAGTAGAGCGTATGATGATAAAAGGTAACAGAGAGGATCATAACTCGTAAAAAATTATATTCGACCTGAGTAAATGAATGAAACGGATGTTTTGGACGGTCGAATAGTAAGGCCGAGTAAGATTGTGGGTCCAACAATACTAAACTGTTGTAGTGTACAGTATATGAGCAAAATTCACAGACTGCAGGGTACTAATGCTCTTTTTGAAAGCTATAACACCAACCACAAATTCAGAATAATCAAGTACTCAATTACTTGAATCATTGTTTGAATTACCAAGCACACCATAAAACCTTGAATTCTAAGTTATTGAACATCTTCCATATTTATATTTAGCATTCAACAATTAGCCATAAATGTATGCTGTTTTAGTAAGAAGATGCTGCAATAATTTATGCAGGCTGCAGATTGTTGCTCTATTTCTGTTGTTCTGCCTTGTTTGTCTATCTCCCCTGCCTTTCCTTACAGGTAACTTCTCTTCCACATAATCAGATGCATGATATATAATTCTGTGGCGGAATTAGGGAGCTAGTAGAATCTTGATTGAATTACCCCTTGTCTCGGTCATTTGTTTGTGAAAGACCCGTTTTGGTAATTTAGTCTGAGACGATATTATTTCATCGCAAGTTCGCAACCACGTCATGAAGGTATTCAGTCAGCGACGGCCAGCTCTAGATCAAAACTGAAACCGACATTTAGAATTATAATTTCGACTATGTTACAACTAATCATTTAATTTACTCGTAATATACTAAGCGTTACCTATTTCATTTGTACAAGTAGGTATATCAGAAAGCCGAAAAATGGTAATAGGGTCAAGACCACCAAGGTGTACAAACAGATGCATGAATTGCAGACCATGCATGGCTGTTCTTGTTATTCCACCTCACAAACTAACTCCACACGAAGACGAAAACTACTACCTCCTTTCTTGGAAATGCCGGTGTCACAACAAGCTTTTTCACCCTTGATCCTTCCGTCTCAATCATTTGTTTAGACTGAGATAATATGTATATATGTATACATCCTGTGTGTGTGATGCAAAGTTGTTCTGGTTGAATTGTCGGTGTAAGGATACGTACATTCGATCCTATTAGTACTATGTTTCGATATATCCATTAGCTCCAATCACTATCTGTTCTAAGTTTCCTCTATGTGTACTCTGGTGGCCTGTCTGATAAACGCATACCATCTGTAATTCCGTGCACATAGACATGGTAAAATTGACCTGTTTTCGAACAAGCGAATCTGAAGATGACTGAAGACCAAATTGTCAGTATTTTTCCTGAAATTTGTTGGCTCCGAACTTACCTTTAACTCTAATTAAACGTGTTTGTACGATGTGACAAGCGTGTATTAGCATAGGACCGTTTTACAGTGTACAAATAAACATTCGAAAAGGCCATTGCTTAATATCCAATGCTATGCACATCCATGCATCAACTCTTAGGTGATCAAATACGGGTTTGAGCTGATATTAGTCGTGGGCTTTCTGGTTGGGCTAAAATGGTTGTCTTATTACAAATTTTTTGTCATATGGATCGAGTAGCTCCATACTTTGTTACAGTTAGGCCCACTGGTTTGCTTACATTTTGGTTCAACCATTCATGTTTATGCAACATTTTGGTCCAAATAACTGAATAAGAGGTTATCCGATACGGTTTTGGGCTGGACATGGACCAGCTCATGTTAAATTTTTGGCTCAGGTATAAGCGTGTTAGTGGGTTTGGGAGGGGTTAGCGGGCTAAGTCTTTGCAATTATTTTTGGGGGCTGCGAAACGTCGTCGACGTTTTGTAACAAATCGTCGACGTTTTTTAAAAAAAAGACGCTCACTACCCTTGCTCACTCTCTCTCTACTT
>VHZZ01000161.1:107743-119810 GCA_009801015.1 Silene noctiflora
TATTTTTATTAGACAGTTTTGGGTATTTTGTTTTGTAATCAGTTAAACTTATTTATCTAAAGTACGTTTCTTTATGGTCTATTTGATATACATTGTATCGGGTAACCGAGATGCTAACACTTCTATGCCTAGGGTGGCCTTGGTAAGGCATCTTGGTGTATGGGGGTGTTACAGACGCGTCCTTTAAGTCTTAAGACGATCCTGGGTCCAACTAGCTAACTCGTGCGTACTGGTCTTTCCGACCAACCAAACACGAATCTATGCAAGCTAAAACTTTCGATCTTATAGCTTGCCTATAAAAAAAATGTAGATCAGACCCTTCTTGTGCATGGTTTGGAAATAAAACCAAAGTTAATCACCCCTCATAAATTATCCCTTAATTACATCCATAATCCCGGCTATAACTCTAGCATGATCATTACTCACACATAGGTAAGAAACATAGCAATACTGAAGAGACAAAACATGCAATCAATCATAAACATGATGATCTAAACAATTGAGAGAGTAATTAATAAGATTAAGCAAAGATTAATGAAGAACTAAAGAAATATTAGAGAATATACCAACAATAAGGAGAATAAGAACAATAGAAAAATCCTTGAATAAGAAAAAGATTATGTATAAAATTTTCATACAACCCAAAAGTCAACCAATTAAGCTAGATTAAGGAAAGATTTGTCTATAATTAAGGCATGATTAAGCTAATTAAGGAAGGAAAAAGGATAATTAGAGAATAATTATCTAACCTAGAGGGTTCGTACCTACTAATTACATTGTACAAGTATTTATATGATTATAAAAAAATAGGGGAAAACAGGATCCATAAAAATCTGGAATAGCAGTTTTACCCAATTGGGTAAGTTGTCCCGATCGGGTAGCCTTGATTCTCCGTCTTCCCTTGGTTTTTCTATCCTCCTTCCCCCGCTATGGACCAAATCCTACATGACAGGGAAGGTTGGTAGAACTAACCTAGGGGAGTAATAACCTTCTAAGTGGCTCGATCTTCATCCATACTCTCGATTTCCCTTTGCCTTCACTTGGTAATGCTTGTGTGCTCACAAATCTTCCTCTTACCTGCAAAAAAAGGTAAAACGTGCCTCAATTGGTGGTGTAACACCCTCATTAATTTGGAGGCCTTCTACAAGGCTATCCTAGTTAATGAAGGTGTCACTCAACTTGGTTTCCCAAGGTTGTAGTATGAACAATCGAAATGGAAGCATTTAAAATACATAAGTATATAATTAAATTAAGTTATTACATATTCAGAGATTCAAATACAGTCTCAAATTATACAAACCCAAGTTAAATGAAATGGACTCTAATTATAACGTCAAAAACTAAGACAAACAAGTGGCGACACGCTAAAGTGAGGACCGCTCCAAAGCCTCGAGTCATCCCATGTGCACATGCTATACCTGTCAGACCACTACTCCACATATGACCGGAAATATCATATGGTTCACCATATATATTTAAAAACATTTACGGTCAATCTCAATAATACGAGTGCCTACAATGTGACAAGACTATCTAAAACGAAATGCAACATGATATGCAACTATGAATATGAATCAAACATGTAACTACCAACCACCACTCCTCCAACACATAACTGGTGACGACACCGTAACACAGCCACCAACAGTCGGACCGCGGTCCGCAACAAGACACTAGGGACACGCCCACAATGTCGCGCCTGCTAACCGGACCCCTGCCAGATGTCGTGACACCACATGTGTCCCTTCGTACTCAAGTCATGAACGTGCATGTCCCTCTTGGAGTGGGAAGTTCCAAGAGGCGATCCAAGCGTAAGACGGTCTCCCGACCCGTCTTACGTCTCCTCACCAACCCAACACAACACACCAAAACTCCACCAACCATCTCCTCAAACATCCATAAGTAACCAATGCATACGACAAACACCAATTACAACTTTCCACATAACCATGAATCACAATAAGTCATAAATGCACATGTTAACCAACTTAACCCATTTAATACCAATAATCTTCCCAATTTATTTTATAATGCAATCTAAGTGGACATGTGAAACCAATATAACTTACCGAACATCATAACATGATGAATACCCAATACTAGTGTGCAATTAACAATAAACTCCCAACAAGGCATGTTAAAGTGCAATTGTGACATGTAACATCTAATTCATGATAAATAATTAAATGTAAACAATCGAACTATCGAGACCGAGTAGGGAAATCCTAGCTCTTGCAAATCTTCACAATAAACCAAGCACACTAGAATGGTTTCTCTAGGAAGTCTTCATCTACAAAAATTAATGAAATATCTATCACAAATACATCCTACAACATTAATACTACTAATTAATCCTTAATTAATCCACTTAATTAACCCAAAACTCTAATTAAAATTCCATATGACAACATTACCAAAACTAGAGTTTACTAACAATAAGTAAAGGAAAAAGGGTGAATAGTTGCTTATAATATAAAAAAAAAATGAAAAAGGAGTGAAGCTTGAGTGGACATCTTCAAGGGTATGGTGAGAATCTTGAGAGGATAGGTTATGGAGTATTTTGGGAGATTTTGAGATGTGGTGAAACGTTTAGGGTTGTGAAATGAGGGAGAAATATGAAAAAGTGAGTATATATACCTAGGCCCAAAAACACAAAGCCCATACGCATAAACAGGCCTAAACCCGTACACTCGGTCGAATGTTTAGTGGCACTCAATCAAGTGCACCACACTCGGTCGAGTGTATCGGCCACTCGGCCGAGTGGCTCACAAGCAGGAGTTGGGTTACAGCTTAGAGGTTACTCGGTCGCTATACTCGGTCGAGTAGAGTAAAACTCGGTCGACTACTCAGTTGTACTCGATCGAGTGCATCTAGAAAATACATGGTATTGCAAGTGTTTTATCTACAAGATCATCATAAAACACGAAATTGCACTAGAGGAAAGAAATAGCATCGAAGACCGCTCTAAAACGCGTAATAAGCTTGGGAAATGTCGATAAGGGGTTAAAAGTGTGGTAAAAATACACCACATCAGGGAAAAAGGGCTTAATAAATTAGAAACTCTGTAAGGGAAAGAAATACCAAATATATCATCACAAAGGTTCTAATAGAGTTGAGTTGGATGGTAGGAAAGGTTGAAGAAACGTGATATCCTAAGACCCTCATTCGCTAACAAATTACTATACCTCTATTCACTTCACGGTAGATATGTTTAAGTTTAACAGTCGAATTTTTGCTTCGAATGATGTTGAAACCTAAGGACGAGGTGGGAAATAAAAAATTGACTAGTTGATCTTTTTTATATTGTTGACAAGGATTGCAATAAAGTTGTCAAATAGGCTCCACTTGAATAACCCGACCCCTCACACGAAAACCCAAATTGATCTAGCTAACCTTATCAACTCAACCCGAATATTTATTATCGCATACTGTTTGTTATCTGCATAACTTTATAACAACCTACCTGAAAATGACCCGACTCAGCCTGAATTCTTACACTGAGTAACTCGAACCAAAATTGACTCAGTCCCGATTAACTCGTTTGCTTGTCGGGTTATTGTGATTGTCCATATGAACAAAGAAGTCGAGTCTCTGACGTGCCTGGGCTAGGCGTGAACATCTTTTTAAAACTTCGGCTTAGCTACGACTCTACGTCCCATGACGCGTTGTGTCATTCTAGCCGTACTAATCATGTGTCGTGCCAAAATGCCCCATTAACCGTGCTAGGGAGTAGTTGCCCAATGGCATGCGTGCCCACTTCCATCTCTAGCTTTAGGTGTATAGGGTGACTGTTATAGGGGGCAGTATTGCGGTGGCTATTTTAGGGGGAGTGCTAGGAGGGGCAAGGGGGAGGAGTGGTCGTGTAGAGAAGGGATGAAGAATGGTGGTCGGCTGTTGTGGAAGGGACATGGTTAGGATTGGGATCTTTTATTTTATAATTTTTGACTCGTCTCTCTGTAATCAATGAGAGGGATAAAATCAAAATAAGACAAAAATGATTTTACAGAATTTAGCATGTCCCTTATTCAATTACAGATTTACCGTCATGAGTCATAGTTTTGCGATGAATTATATCCGCTTTGATACATGGACCATCTTTGTACAAACACACGGGTAAAAGTGTAAAACAAGCTCACAAGATACTAATGTTATATACCAAAATAAAAGGTGGAATTTTCATGATTTTAGCAAATTTCTTTTGTCCAAAACAAGAATAATCTATATCAACTAGGCCCTGATTCCATTTAGAGCAAATTTTCCTTTTTTTCAAAAATTGGTAAAATTTCAGAATTCCAGGGCTAAAAGTGACATTTCATGTGTGACATTACTTTTTTTTTTTTTTTATCAAGTGACATTACTTTTTCTTTTATCGTATTTGAAGGAATTACTTCTTTTTTTTATCATTTTTTAAATCAGTAAAACAGTTAGATGTTTGACTGTGTCAAGTAGAAGTAATTTTATAATTTTATTGTCCAAGTCAAGAAAAGTCAGTCATTTAGGACAAGGTCATCCATGAAAGTTTGACTCCATCGAAACCCTCCAAAGTCTCATGGAAATTTCAAGTTATGCTGCCGCATTTGCTCACGGAAAAGCATCCCGTTCATGGTCCCTAATTATATTCCCTCTTATTCCGTTTACACACCGCTCCAAACCTGTCAACAAATAATACACATATTAAATTAAATACAATTAGAATTAATAAATAAAATAAAATACACGAAAAATAAAACATAAAACACAATTACGGAAAATACAAATCACAAAAAAAAAATAACAAAAAAATCAAAGAAATTAAAAAAATTTGAAAAAAAAATTGAAACGCAATTTACGGAAAATACAAATCACGGGAAAAAAAAATAAACTGAAAATAGAATTGATATTGAATTTGATTGAAATTTGTCGATAAGAAATTTGTGATTGTTGTTTTTCGTTGAAAGCGTACGAACAGCGAATTAATTGATTTGGGGGGAAATTCAACGAGAAGTTGATTTACGATTTAGAATTCCGATTTACTACCATTAACCTAATCGACGTCCTTCAGAAAAATCCGAAATCATATCATTTCTTCAAGGCTTCATATAAACACAGATAAACAAGAAAAAGGCAAAAAGAACAAAACACAAAAATTCT
Source organism: Silene noctiflora (assembly GCA_009801015.1). Taxonomy (NCBI): domain Eukaryota; kingdom Viridiplantae; phylum Streptophyta; class Magnoliopsida; order Caryophyllales; family Caryophyllaceae; genus Silene; species Silene noctiflora. The sequence continues at coordinate 112,874 of VHZZ01000161.1, forward strand.
GAGACAACTCGGCAATCAACTCAGTGAGTCAACTAGATCGCTCGCAGCCGCTCCTGTACAGCGTAACGTCGTCGAATTTAGATCGGAATTCGTCAGATCTCGTCGTCTCCGGCATTTGACATGATACTGAGTCGACTCGGTCTCGGTCGAAAGTCCGCTCGTCTTCGCTGCTGGTGCGCGCACGGTCGAATCAACGCGGCTAGCGCGCGTTTCACCCACTCACCGCCTTCAACGGTACCGATTCTGACAAGCGAGTTCGTCATCGCCGATCTCCTCATCATATTAAGCCTATTCGGCTGAGGCGCGCACAAAACGGCATCGTTTTGACGCTTTGCTTCAAGATTCTTGTGAAAGCTACACCTGAACGAACCTGGATGCGTCGTAGGCGAACACATACATGTACGCTTCTTACCGGTCGTCGGGAACGGATTCCGATTTCGGCTGACGGCAGAAATTGACCGGTTCGGTGACGTCGGCCGGTTTTCAACGGAAAACCTAACGGATGACGACGACGTTGGTTGTGGATACATATTAACACGAGTTGGTGACGAAGACCGGTGAAATAAGTCGGCAGCCGTGGAAGTCGAATTCCTCGACGAAAACGTTCTAGAGGAGAACGAAGTCGACGAGGAAATCGACGACGCACAAAACCTTCCAGAAGGCGAAAGAGAACGCTGTTGACGCGTAGAAGACGTCATTGTTAGACGAGAGAAAGCTTGGATTGTATCAGAAGTGATTAATTACTAGTGTAACTTGCAGAAAGAAGAAGTTGTAGAGAGAGAAAAGCGGGAGAAGAAGAGAGAAGGAAAATATTATTATTTTATTTATTGTTTAAGAGGGGCGTTTGGCTCTTCAGTTCTCCAAACCTAGGGCGACTCCGGTAGGGTATTAATAGGTAGAAGAGGCGGGGTATAAGGAGTAATAAGTTGAACTTATGAGGGTATTAGAGTAATTTCATCTTGTCCATTGATTGAGAAAACCAGGTTAGTTTATGAGAGATATTTTTTATTTTATTTTTATTTTTATTTTTAATAAAAGTTTCTGGAAGTATGTGTGGTACTGTGATTTGTTGTGTTGGAGTGCGTGAATATGTATGGGCCGTAGATTGGAAGTTAGAGGGTTGGATAAGGAAGGTGTCTTATACGTGGAGGGTGTGAAATGTGAATGTGTGATTAATGTGATTGAAGGAGGTGTACTAATGTAAATGGGGTACTTAATTAATTTGTTTACTTTTGTAAATACGGAGTATTTTGTTTTCCATGTAAAAATAGACAATTAATCGCAGGTATGGGTGGCAATTAGGTCGTCAGGCGACTAGCACCTAGGTAGCACGAACACTCCTCCCAACTTGCCGTTTCGTGTCCGACACTGTGTCGGACACCTGGACACCCGACACTCGTCGGATACACGCCAATAGTTAGAGAAGGAATAAAATGTCAAAAGAGATTGATTATAAGATGAGTTTGGGTGAGAAATGAGAATTAGTTATAGTCAATGTCAAATTCTACCTTCATTTATGTAAATTTAATATCAAATACATTAAAAATATGAAATCATACGTTATTTATTACCATAAAATATATATTTTATTAAATTTAAATAGCGTGTCCCGTGTCCTAAATTTCATGGGGATGTCGTATCACGTGTCCGTGTCGTGTCCGTGTCCGTGTCCGTGTCCGTTTTGGTGCTACCTAGACTAGCACAATACGACCCCAAACCACATACGCGAGTAAATTTTCATTATCTTATCGGCTTTGAATTATAAGTTGTTTTACCAGTTATCTTACCAGCTTTGAATTTTAAGTTACTCTATCAGCACTTTTTTCAGGTTTCAGCTAACTTTAGTTAAGAAAACTTAAACAGTCTTATATATAATGGGATTGCGTAAAAACGTATCATTTATTTCTTCTTATAAAAAGTAGTATTACACTAAATGTAATGTAAAACCATTGTTATTACTCTTATTGATAACGTAGCACAAAAAAAGTCTAAAAACCACCTTGTTAATTGTTAATGTGAAATATTCATAGTAAATGTAATTCTTCTACATTTTGGGTGATTTATTCTCGTTTTTATTCAACAATTATATCTAAGATATTAGCCTATAAAAAAAACTCACAAGTAAATAATGACAACTTGTTTACCATATATCAAATTCATTTTTTAACCTATATAAGTAGTGGAATCTAAACTAACCAATAAAAGCATAACCTTGGTCCTCGGCATAAACATTAAAAAAAAATTAAAAATCTAAAATATTCGTATTAAAACTAATTAAACAAACTTAATCAAGTAATAAAATCCCTAAGTAGTTGAGATTCTTTTAAAAATCAATTAGGTACCAATAAAACCGGTTTATTTAAATGGAAATGGAGGACACGTATGAGTGTGTGAGATCGACTTGTGGGGGAATCAAATTGATGCTTTGTGTCCCGAATTTTTGGTGATTCTTTTGGTAGTGGAAGTCGGAGAGGATATTTGTTGTACTCAATTGGAGTATAATTATTAGATTGGTATAGATTAATCGCCAATACTCGTTTTATTCCGGTTATTTATTTAACTATTTTATTTCGAGTTGCAATTCATTATTTGTCTTTCTATTATAAAAATGTTTTTGATGAACAATTGATCCTCCGCACTAATTTAGTCCACTCAATATCTGATAAATTCTTTTTTTTTTTTTTTTTTTTTTTTTTATGTCTTTGTGTCATAATCAAAAGCAAAAATGATGAGACAGAGAGAGTACTTTTTTAAGTGTACAATATTAATTTTGATTCTTAATCTACGCATGTCGAAACGATTACGACATGGGGGAAATTATTAGTGGTTTCGACTTTTTTTTTTCATTTTTTTTCTTTTATGAAAGTAGGAGTCCATTCGACTTTTGAGATGTGTACAATTATTCAAATCGACAAACACTGAGATTGTAGTGTAATTCTGATACCTTCCTTGCGTGTTATTAACGTGTACTTTCGTTTTGGGAGGAAGGTTTGCGGATTGAATTAAGGTGTCGTTTGGTTATTATTAGTGAATTAAATTTTTATAATTTCACAAAAAAAAATACACAAATCGGAGAATTTATATGAATTTTTTGTTTGAACTAAAATTTATTTGGTTGACATTCAGGAACTTACTTTACTGACTTTGGTGTTCAGTTTCGTCGGAGCTATCTCTATTTATATTTAAATTTTATTTATTATTAAATAGAATTGTGATGGATTAAGATGGAATAAATCAAAATGACTCATTACGAGGTTGTTCTTCTTTCTCTTGAGAAGTGGTGGTTCTTCAATGCAGTTTTTGACGCAATTTTCATCTTGGGTCAACCCTCCCCCCCACCTTTGCAATATGCGGGAGACATTGAGTCATTTGGGGTAATGTCAATTGTATTACATAGAATTGTGTTAGACTTGCTTCATTTATATATCGGATTTTCTAACATGTGCCCTAGGGCACATGTTAATAAGTTAATTAGGGAAATATTGAGAATATAACATGATAAATTATGTTGACACGTAAAACTTATGAACTACTTTGTAACTTTAAGACACATTCACTATTATTCCCGTTGTTAATATTACGACTTTCACTATATTTCATATTAACACAATTACCTAGGGGCTTAAGTAACAAAATTCCTCTATTTTGGAGAAATTAATAATGCATCGGGAAATGAAAAACACGTGATCTTGGGCACCCAAACAAACCCGAAATTTTCATTTGTGGAAATTTTCAATTTGTTCATTTATAGTGACAACCAGACAACATTTTAAGAATCATTTTACTTGAAACTCAAATAAGGATAAATTTAACGGATGTGTCAAAAAAAAGAAATAAGAGTTATATATAGTCAAAGCTCAAGAATATTCAATCAACTTATCAACGTTTCAACCCATTACAAAAATATAGGCTTTATTTTATTTTAGGGGTTTTCTACATGATAACCCTATGTTTTTTCAAATTCTACATGGTAACTCTACTTTTCAGAGAACACCCTTGGTAACCTTCAACTCTATTAATACGTATCGCCGTGACCCTAAACTTTTTTTCCGTCAATTTTTTTTGTTAAATATGTGACGTGGTCAATTAAATTTTGAGATTTTCTACATGGTAACCCTAAACTTTAAAAAGTTCTACAAGATAACCCTACTTTCTCTACAAATCACATTGTGCTTAAAAACGTAATCCCTCAATTAATCTTCTTTATATAATTTTACTCAATTACACCCAAATTGTCAAATCCACCCTTATTACCCTTCATTTTAGAAGTTTTGAAAGAAAAATCTAGTAAGAACTCTGTTTAATATAAAAAAATTCTCGACAAGATATACTAAATACCAAAGTAATAAAAGTACTCCACAAGCATTATAATAATCAATCCCAATTTTGATTCATAAGTTTAATCTAATTTAAAAACATTTTTTTTTTTGAAACCTCATCAAATATCCCAAAACTGAAAATGTTGTAAACACAACAATGACTTACTTCAATTATTTGACAAATTGACACAATAAAGTTGGGTACAATTGAGGAGGGGAGACGCATGCGTTTGTAAACATTAAGCTTAATAGCGGATTTCTTTGTTAATTATCGAACTCCATTTTTACAGATTTATAGTAATGATACCTCTAAGAGATAATGATACTTAGAGTTGACATTTTTTTGGAGCAATCGAGTAAAAAACTTGCTAAGAATGATAAACTGAGGAACTAAGGAAGTATTTTTAAGAGTGTTGCTTTTGTAAAATAAACACAAAAAATAAATAGGGTTATCCTGTAAGATTTAGAAAAACATAGGGTTACTTTGTAGAAAATCTCAAATCCAATTGGCCACATCACATACTTAACGGACAAAATTGACGGAAAAAAAGTGTAGGGTCACGGCAATACGTATTAATAGAGTTGAGGGTTACCATGTGTGTTCTCTGAAAAGTAGGGTTACCATGTAGAATTTGAAAAAACACAGGGTTACCATATAGAATAACCCTTTATTTTATGTCCTGTGATATCTGCAATAGTATAAATGGAGAGTTTTTTAGAGAATTTCTAGTGACTCCCCTTTTTAAGGAAGTAAAGAAACCATTTTTTTTTTAAGATGTAGGAATACTCATGTTCATGTGAGATTTAATTACTTTTTTTTTTTTTTTACCCATGTGTATGTAGTATCTCTTATTATTTCATTTAATACAAATTATACAAAACTATATATTATACATTTACTTTTCATAAATATTGCTAATACAAAATCATAATGATAAATTTAAATTGACATATAAAATTATAATCTAAAAAATACAACGAATTATTTTCAAACAATGAATTTGACGATAAAGCTTATTATTATGACCCCTACATTTTCTGCACGGGTTTAAAACTAGTTTGCTCATAAATGCTAGTTGAGCTCTAGGTAGCACCAAAACGGACACGGATACGGACACTACACAAACACTTGACACGATATTTCATGAAATTTACGACATGGGACACGTTATTTAGATTTAATAAAATATATTTTATATTTATAATTAACGTACCATTTTATTTTTGTAAAGGTATTTTATATTTGACTTTGATTATAACTTATCCTCATTTCTCAACTTATAAACCTGTTTTTTGATCAATCTCTTTTAGTCTTTGGACATCTCATTATTTCTTTATAGGTATCCAACACATATGCGTGTGTTCGAGGAGTTTCGGTGTCCGACATCGACAACTAATTAGGAGGAGTGTCCGTACTACCTAGGTTGAGCTTGTAACATTGGCCTTCTTTTTAGTTTTATGTATCAACCGAGTTAGTTGCGTAGAAGCTTGATCGCGTCTAAACACCATAAATAGTTAACCCTAATAGGCATTATAGTGTATTCGATTCAAGCTCGATCCCTTTTAACTTTGTATGTTGATGAAAAATATATTAATGTCGACCATTGAATATAGAAAGAAACAATATAATCATGAAAAATGAAGATAACGGTAGAGAGTATAGACGTCATCTTTCTTATCTTGATACAGAAGTCCTACCACACTAACGTCACATAACTCAAGCTGAAAATGACAAAGACCCACTAACATCCATTATTTAACCATACAAACTTATCCAACCAACACCCCATCTATACACTAATACTACTAATCTACTTGTATCATCAACTTGTATGCCTCTTTTTCTTCATTAAGCCTCCCCTTGTAACTGCTATTACGACCGATTATATTCATTACAAACTTATGACAAGTAAAATATCACTTATATAAATATATAAGACAAAAATTAGTATGTATTTAAAGAGTCACCGACAACTTATTTTTATTTAGGTAGGTTTTATTTGATCCGTCACAAATTTGGTGACACAAACAAAAACTGGTGCTTTTTCAAATTTCAATGAATTCCCCATCTACTCGCCCAACTTTTTTTTGTCTCCTTTCCTAACGTTTATCTTTGCTTACAAACGTTAGTTTAGGCAGCACGCAAACTCGCCTATATGTCCCTTTATTTTTCACGTCCCATGGCCATGTCCCATGATTACTCCGTTTTGTAGATAAGCTGTGTATTTATTTCGTTTTAAGTGAACAACTTGACAAATATTTACAAAGTAATTTTAAAATTTTCTTTCAAGGAATTGTCCTATATGATTAATTAAAGAACTTGCTTACATCATGGGTTCAAGATAATTAATATTATTTGTTTTGTTAAATAATTCGTTGAGCAGCCATTCCAGGCGTATAGAGACGCAACTCATGAGTCAAATTCCCCATACCCTATATATGTCGAGTTAATTTCTATTCTACATCTAAAAAACAATAGAATATAAATAACGCTCTACTAAGGCCCTGCTCTGTTAAATTTAATTTCAGTTGATCTCGTCAAGACTAGAAGTTTTTGCTTAAATGGCGTTGTCAAACAAACTATTTACAAAAATGGGGTTCGTTTGAAACTAATTACA
>VHZZ01000161.1:130426-141173 GCA_009801015.1 Silene noctiflora
CTGAACTTATAGAATCTGAACTGAACTGAACTTATAGGATCTGAACTGAACTTATAGGATTTGAAGTTAACTTAGACTTTAAGTCCAAAAGAACAGGGCCTAAGCTACACTTTAACATTTATAAGTATCACGACAATCCGAATCTGAATCTAAAATCGGTAATTTCCTTAATATCAATAAAACTCTCATCCCTTCTAACCTGTGGACCGTAGACCCTTTAAGCCACTGATTACTAACCCACGTAAATTTGTATGTTGCTTTCTTTATCGTTTCTCTTTATCTTTTATCACTTCTGCTATAACACCCTAGGTTTCTAGTTCCATTCTGCCCAATATTGCTATTATTCTCCATTATAAAATCAAACCAAACAAGTATATGATTTAACTTTAAGGACTTAATGATCTTACACTCCATTCCAACCCTTTAAACCAAACCATACCATATTTCTTTGTCAATAGGAGTTATTAAGAGTTGAATTTATTAGATTTTTTAATCTCTTTAATGTTTGTCTTTTTGTTGTCCCGATGGCTCTCCAAAAGTCATGGATAAGTTTTGTACTGAAGTGTATTTATACACCAACCCTTGGATGTAATGGAGGGCAGAAAAACAGAATGACATTTCATCAGTCTTGATATGGTATTAGAGCCTTTTTTTACGATATTTCTAAATACACTTTTGTTTTTTAACCGGTGGGCGAAAATCCACGACACCCAACCCCGAGATATTGAATAGAAGAAAAATTCAAATCTACAATTAGCTAATAAATCATACGGGATAACATTTATCTGTTTAAACTCTTAATGTATGTACTCAGACAGAACACACGTTAAAAAGTAAACTCTATAGAAATCGTTTCTCAAATATTAACTTTATTTATAATCAGGTGAAGAAAGGGAATATATACCACATATATACAAATGAGGAATCTTATTTACAATTTATATAGATTCAAATAAAAAACTAAAAAGAAGGCAAAGATGCAGGAGAACAGATACCAAATCTAACCTACCATTTTTATCCGTCGTCCAAATCAAATGGTGCGTTGTAACATTTACGTAAAATGGTCGGCTTGTCATATTCGTGAGGTCAAGAGAGATCAATATTATGAGGACAATAATTCTGACCTTAGAAACCCAATTATATGCCAGCTGGTGTGCTATTTCCATTCATTTAGTTACAAGTCGGTCCATAATTTCTTAATCTTGATTTCTAGAAATATAGAATTAGATATAATGAATAATGATATGTGGTGGTGAAATTATGGACCGGAAATTATACAGATAGAGAGGAAAGTTGACTGACTCTGATCCTACCACATGGTTGGTTATTCAGCAATTGAGTGTATTCACGTTAGTACGTTATCATGCATGTATTACACCCATCACAAATTCTTCTCGTTTCAGACGGTTACTCTTTGTCTGAAGCTTCAGATGAGATATGTGACCATTTTTTTGGTAAAATATAAACACATTGCTATAATCGTTGTTACAGTTTATGGTAACTTTATTTTCAATAGTGGTCATATTTAGCTGTCAAAAGTTTAACAGAATTCCGTCTTATTGTTTCAGACTGAAATAACCGTTTGAAGAAAGACCAATTGTAGACCAACTAGTATCACTTTTATCGTTATATGCACCTTTCTTTTAATACCACGACAATATCAAAGTCTTAATCTCAAAGTAATGCTACTTCATATGACCATATACGATTGCCTAATTCGATCATCATTCTTTGAAATTGTGAATAATTTATTATCGACAAGGATCGGATTAAAGGGAAAACAGAAGCATGGTAAGATTTTTTCTTGGTCTAAAATTAAATGTGTCGAGTTATTATACAACGAAAGGGAAAAAAAAAACCTGGTTTGTACAATTGTACCACTTAAATAACAACTATTGACAAAATGAATTATTTAGATGAAAATATAAATTATAGAATTAGTTTAGTACGGACTACGGAGTAGTATCATATGAAATGAAATGGAGGAAGTATATTGACTTTGTTTAATCGAATAAAGAGTTTTATTCCGAATCTAACAATACGCGAGACATATTTTTAACCAGCGCTAAATTGGAAGCGTAATATGCAAATACCGTCTTTGGCAACTTGAAAAATAATTTGATAGGATTTCAAATCCCCGTTGATTTGGTTTAATAAATGTGAACCAAAATAGGGGTCCAATTGTGGTCCTAATCTTCTAGTAATGGTGTAGATCAAGTTTGAAAGTTTCCTAATGACACTTGAATTTTCATAAACTCAATTTGGAAATCTCTACCACCTCCCTTTCCCCTTCCAACCATTAATGTATTTCACTTTGTTTTTATTATTTGTGATTGCAAACCATCCACGGACCCCAAAACATTGGCCCTATACACAGTCCACGGTTACCAGATCGTAGCTCGAAGCCAAGGAGCCGAGTGACGTGCCAACGCTACTTATTTATTGACAGCACGTATCTTATACAGTGATACACATAATTAGTCAGCATTAAAAACCGCCAAGACAACTTTAAAAAGGAGAATACGGAATGTACGCTTGCCTGACGATAACAAGATTACCACCTCTAAGTAATCTCTTTCGCAATCTAGGATATTTGTACATTTTTCGAATCATGTAGAATAGTTCTACTTAATTGAAGATACTAAATTTATGTCACCATCATCTTTAATCAATTGAAACCACAATATATCCCACCCTTGTAGTATAAAGCCACCTAAATGACATGTCTTCCACCAAATTACTCTTTTTATTGAATTTAATACCTCTATTATCATCCCAGGACTTTTTTAACTTTCAATTTTTATTTGAATTCTTGCTCCCCAAGACACTTTTTCAATACAGATTTAATCATGGTCAATAATAATAAAGAACTGGCAGTCGTTTTCAAGCAACAAGCAGCAAGGTCCACGGCGTACTAATTCAATCTTCTCATGAATTAAATCAGGAGTTTAATTCATCGACATGAATGTCAAAGCAATTACCCAAGTTGTGTGCCAAGTCTTGGAAGGCCTTACGAGTTGGATTAAGTCAAATATAATCACATCACACAATCCATGGGAGTTGAAGGCCTGTGGGCACGGTACTTGATCGGTTCCTTATTTAATGTCATTCTCATACACCAAGACACACTCTAACCTACTCGTCTAGCGACTAGCTGATAAAATCACTCTCTGATAGACATAACTTGACATTTGAATCCCTCAAGCATCACTCTGCCCTTATGAGCTCCACTTATTGCAAACAATACATCCCAATACTCCCTTAATCCTTGAATCTAAACATACTTGTTACAGATACCCAAGTTGTTGGGACGGAAACTTACCGCACTATTCTAGTTCTTCAGTTCTTGATGCATATTTGTTGAACTCAGACAGGGGCCGACACTCGAGAATCCACTGCATTCAGCACTTGGTCGCCCATCTCCTTGCACCCGACTAATTTCTGAAATTCAAATCATCCAAATTCGGTTAGAATGTAGAAGTATGAAGTTAAGAACTCAAGATTTAAATATGGTTATAGTCAGTTACCTATGGGGCACGAGGTACTGGAACTTTGAGACCCCATAGAATTTTTGACAATTGATAAATTTATACTTCGTATTGCTAATTCAATTTTTGTTCCAGTTTAGGGACAATATTTACAGGAGGCGGGTGACTGACTGTAGCAACAAGCCAACAATGACTTCACATTCTTGAATTCTGGCTCCGCTAGTGTTTGGAGGGGAGCAAATGTTATTCCGACTGAGTATGGAAAAGCACCATTACAAACAACTTGCGTGATTTCTACACCCTTAAAATTTCTAATGATATAAGAAACATAAACAAGCATAGAGAATGGGATTCTAGCACATACATTTCCGGCAGAGAATATGTCACCAGTTCGAAAACCCTTATCAAGTGTCTCCATTACAGCAGCCTCAATAATATCTGCAGCTTTATTTTCACCTATACCATATCTCAGAAGCATTGCAGCGCTTAGGATAGTTGCCAGGGGGTTCGCCTTGTCCTTCATTTATAGACAACATAACTCTCATTAGTTTCCTTTTTATATTAACTGCATTTAGTAAGATGTTAAGATTAAGTTTCCTGTAGAACTAACCTGTCCGGCTATATCAGGAGCAGACCCATGTATCGGTTCAAACAGACCAGGTCCCTGCATAAAGCACAAAATCACCATGTATTATGTGTTCTGTTCATAATATCTAATTGTTGGGATTCATGAAAAAACAAAGAAAAGATAGTAAATGATAATTTTAAGCAATAAAAGCTCGTGAATAATTATGCAGTATCAAGTAACATCTCCATACCGATTGACCAATGCTTGCAGAAGGAAGTAATCCAATACTTCCACTGATCATTGACGCCTCATCAGATAATATATCTCCGAATATATTGTTGGTTAAAATAGTGTCAAACTGTAAGGTGAATCGTCAATATATAAGTCTCCAATCACAACAATAAAATAAAATTGGGAGAATAGTTGACAAGGCAGAAAATATTGTAAAAAACAATAATGCTGAGTAATAGAGGTCAACGAAGACCTGTCTTGGATCGCGAACGAGTTGCATTGCAGCATTGTCGATATACATATGTGAGAGCTCAACATCTGGATAGTCTGCTGCCATTGCAGTTACCCTCTTCCTCCAAAGCATAGAAGCCTGACAGAATTTGGAAGAGATAAGGGAAAGTATTTGCATTGTGTGCGGGACATTGAATCCAAATTATGATTGGTAAGATAATACTTAGTTGATACAAATTCAGTTACATTCACCAAGAAGTTATGTGGAATATATATCCAAGCTCATTCGAGAGTTCACCTTAATCGATAAAAGAGGAAGAAAAAAACACCATAAATAGAGGAGATGCTCCTCTTATAGCCAATTGGTTTTACGAGGAAACTTCAATTGAGCTTAGAAAGTAGACTCTAGCTTCCTTTGGGTGTGGTCCATGCCCGTTTAAGAGCCGAGGACTTGGGAAGGGCATAGCAAAAAGTTTTTTAAGTTATAATTTATACCACAGTACTTTACAGTTTACAACTTTCATTGGCTTTGTCAACAAATAAAAACTCTTCTTAGTAGTGTTTACCACACAATGACAGTTTAAAATGCTGTGGATGCACAAACCTCGAGAACATTGGCTTTGTCAACAGAACAAAGCTTCCCACGCCTCTTTCTAGCAGTCTCGAAAGCAACACGAGCAATACGGTCAATCTGCCAATAGAAGGTCAATAAAATGTAAAGTGACCTGGGGCCTGGCCAAAATGCAAGGCAGAAATGCATTTTTAGTTATGTCTCCTAGAAATCATTTGCTGTAGAACCCCAAAACTAAATAGAAAGGTGATGGTGCAAACTGAGAAATTACCTGTGAAGCAGAATAAACCTCAGTGTTGAAACCGATTTCCTCTCCTTTTTCATTAACACTGAAACCTCTAGGCTCTCCAAAATAGATACCTATCATTATGAAGACAAAAGTTTAAGAAAGAGCAGAGTTTCCTACTAAATGAAAGGTGGAACTCATTACATTACAAGATAATTGAACCAGAACTCACCAGAAGTGAGCTCCCTCACCACCATCAGGTCAACACCTTCTGCTACTTCTCTCTTTAGTGTTGTACAGTCTATCAACTGAAAAGGCACACGGACCATGACACATAAGAATATTCAAGGGTACACTATGAATTTCACCCGATCGAGTTCTTAAGATTGTGTTTGAATTTGTCCACCCACATACTAGTGGAGCTAAGTATCAAAAACAAGCCGGGAAGGGAACACATGAACACACGCTATCTTGTTTTGAAAATTTATTTAAAAGTTAAAAACAAAAATAGATGTCTGAGCCTCCAAATATACACATTTAAGCCACTTCAGTCCACCAAACAGAGAATCAGTTTAAAGTTTCAAGGCAGTGCAATATTTAGATGGCAGCAATAGTCTTAGAAACAGGCTAGTAACTTATTTTTGAAGAAAAAAATTAATTTTTATAACCCATGCTGGTGATGTTTTACTGGTTTTATGTTCAGAAGTCAACATTTTAGGTGATATAAATTCATTATGAACTACTATGAAGTAGTCTATATTGGCTACTTTATTCAAACTATGTAAACTTTTACAGTTGTACAACAAACAGGAAGCAATTGAGTAGAACTTAGGCTTTAAACTGTACAGAAATAATGTAGTCATAACGTAAATGACAGTGTCTGAGAAGCCCAAGGTGCCATCATCGCAAGCTAAATAAGGAGTGCTACTCAATATCATCTACGGAGTGCAATTTTCTGACTTGAGCAGTAGCAAAACAGACTCTTGAGCTACAAGTCCATGTTTTAATAGTTCCCAAGTATCAATACCTTAAGCAACTACCAACACATATGGCAACAGTTCCCTATTTCTTTCTAAATCATGAAAATCAAGTCACATAAGAAAGAAGAATCATACGTTTGAAAGCTAACCTGAGGTAAAACTGTCGCAGGTCTTAAATTTGCAAACACGTCAAGACCGGATCGCAGCTGAAGCAAACCGGTCTCTGGCTTTAGTTTCTTTTCAAGTTTATCCCATTTATACCTAGACTCCACCAAATCCATGTTAGAACGCTACAATTAAACACAAAAGATTGCAAAACTAAACGATAAACCAGGCAACGGAGTTTACCCTCCAATAGCTCCTAAAAGAATGGCGTCTGATTGCTTTGCCACTGAGAGGGTCTCTTCTGGCAATGGCACTCCCGTAAGATCAATAGCAGAGCCACCAACTGGCATCTCCTGATACTTAACCTCGATCCCTAGTTCCGTCAAAACAATATACTCACTCATATAAGTGGATATACAAGAAATTTTAATCAAAGATGCAAACCACCAATTGTCCCATGAAGCTAAAGTCGATTATTCAAAAACTGTCTCATTCTATCAACTCATTCATTTGTTCATAAGAAATACAGTAAAGAAAAGAAAAATGTCAGCCTTTGTGTTAATTGTCAAGCTAACTCACAGTCTGAAGCTTAATGTATTTTCTAGTTTTTCGCCGAAAGATTGGCAAAAATATGACAATCATTCCAAGTAAGTTGACAATCAATCTATAGGCTGATGTCAGAACAAAGAACTCTTCCAACCGAAATTGAAAAAGTATTCAATTTTTCATTTCATTTCAATTACCTTGCAAACACACAAATCCATCAAAATATCAAGCATAACATTCAATTATAATGATGAAGTTCATATTAACATCAATCATAACATCACATTAATATTACTACTGCCTCCGTTCAAGCCAATTTCATAAATTCGATTAAAATGCACCTCAAATATATTAAACAAACGTACGGAATTGGGTTGACCGATTAAAGGGTACTCACAAAACCCACCAAAATTGTAATCTTTAACCCAAGTCATCACAACCCAAAACCATATATACACCAATGTAGCAAACTATAAGCTAAAATCCACAAAATTAAACCAAAATTAACCACAAAAAAAACCCATTTAATCAAAAATAAAGAAGAGACCTTCAAGAGAAGCAGCAAGATGAAGAACATCTTTAGCAATAGAGATGATTTCAGGACCAATGCCATCTCCAGGAAGAAGGGTGATGTTGTAACTTCTTTTTGTGGGAGTTGCAGCAGCTGAACACCTCACTGTTGTAAATTTTGATCGATTTGTAACAATTGTATTATTAATATTAGAATTAGTAGTAAGGAATAAGTTTGAGCAAGGTAGTAGATTAGTTTGAGATTTTAATGGGGTGATTAAGTTTAGTTGAGCCGCCATTTTTGTAGTAGAGAATACAAGAGGTGAAGAAAATGCTATGGTACAATGGGGCGAGAAAACCTCTATTTGATGCCATCACACATTTTTTTTTTCTTTTTTTTTTTTTTTTGTTGCCCGGTAACTAGACTTGGCAAAAGTAATCTGACCCGAAAAGGCTGACCCGAGACCCGAAATGATCCCGAACTACATCACCCAAATGTGACCCAAAAACCCGAACAGACACGACCCAACCCGAACATGACCCGTGCTCTTGACTCGTAACTGACCCGACCTGAAAATGACCCGGTTCTGAAACCACCAAACCCGAAAAATGACCCAACAAAACATAACTCTAATTCAACCGAAAAGACTTGAAATGACTTTTTTTTCTCTTATTCGTTGACCCGAAAATGACCCGGCCACAAATAACCCGACTCGGTTACCCGAACTGACCCGACGAACAAACCTGAAAAATAGACCCGAAACCCGAAATGACTCGAAGCGACCCGAATTAACCCGAAATCAATAAAAGACCCGAATTGATTCGACCCGAACTGGCCCGACCCGAAATCAACCCGTTGACCCGATTTTCCAGGTCTACTGGTAACCATGGTTATTTTTTTCGATTCCACATGGTAACCCTCCCTTTCCAAAACACACGTGGTGACGTGGTAACCCTCAACTCTAATAATACGTATAGGCATGACCTTGAATTTGTATTTCGTCAATATATCTATTTTTAATATGCTTATGCTTGGGGGTATGTTAACAAATTGTTTCTACTTCCACATTCTTGATGTTATTAATTTCATTATTCAGATTGTTTCCAACGCCCGAACGAGCGATCATTTGCCTCTTTTTGTCAGAGGTATATTCACTTGGTCAAAGTCTCGTTCCCAACCAACAAACGGATGAGCTCATAGAGGGAGACTAAGTTATTCGCCTTGTAGACAAAAAGAGATATAGAAAGTGAGCCGCCCGAAAAAAAATAATTCTAACTAACAGATTCCTCCAATATCCTTCATATAAACGAGTATTGAAATATCTTCTTCGGTATTGAAAAAGTCTTAACTAGATCCTTTAAAATCCAAAGTAAAACCTCTTATAGGAGCGGAAGGAAGGAGATGTAAAAGACTAGACATTATTTAGTGTAAGCGGAGAAAAAGAGGGAAAAATGATTAATTGAATGAGTATTTTTGTAAACCTTTTTTTTTTTTTTTTTTTTTTTTTTAAAAAAAAAGGTTATCGTGTGAAATTTTTAAACAAAAGGTTACCGCATGTCGAAAAAACTCAGAAAATATTAGCCACGTGACATTCCGTTAGCTACTTAACGAAAAAACTGACGGAATACAAGTTCGAGGTTATGCTAATACGTATTATTAGAGTTGAAGGTTACCACGTGTGTATTGAAAAGGGAAGGTTGCCATGTAGAATTCGAAAAAACACAGAGTTACGGTGTAGAAAAACTTTTTTTTTTTTAAATTTTTTCGTAGTTACTCATCAACTTTTTTTTTTTTTTTTCATTATTTTTCCATTGTTTGCTCTTTGTTTAGAGACAGAAATAAAAAAACTCTTCGTAGTTCTCCCTCTCACAAAACTAATCAAATCCACAAAATTATTCAAATTCGTCAAAATTACACAATTATGGAGGCTAATTCTCGTATCGATCAAGTAATAATTCTAACTATTAATTTTATTAATTATATTATTTCAAATTAAGGAATTAATTTACACTAATTAAATTAGAATTTGCTTAAACCGTCGCCGATGTTGGGGGAGGCACGACGTCCGTCGGTGAAGCTGGTGGTGGCAGGATAAAGGGGGAGATAGGGGCACTGCTAGACAGTGCTAGTGGTCGCAAACTGCTAGTCCTTTGCCTCATGAAAAGTTATGGGCACGGCTGAATCTCAAAAAGTCGTGGATTAAATGTTTAAACATATTCATAGAGCACCTTTTATGCGGTTGTCTCTTAGGAGTTGTTCTTTAAGAACAGAGATTGTACAATCGTGGAGAAACTTTTTATGATATAACGCATAAAATTAAAATAAAATCGAACATACCTTGTTTAGGCTCTATCCTTTTGGTAATAAATTTAGTTCAATTCAGCTCCAATAAATTTAGTTCAATTCAGCTCAGTGTAATACCTCAGGTATTCTGGTCTTTGAGTACTCCATCGAGTATTGGGTACTCTGTCGAATAAGTTATGTTCAAGTTCTGGAAGGATCCTGATAAGGCTAAAGTCGTATCACCTACATCAAAGTAAATCTAAATTATACTCAAAAAATAGCTAGTGATAAGTCATGGTCGAATCCACGAGGAGACGGTGTAATATATTTGTTAAGTCTAAGTCTGTCTTAAAAGCAACAGTTCTTTGAAGGGTTGATTGGATTAACTAAACTAATTGCAACAAAATAAATAAGATGAAATTAATAATATAAAAGAGGTCTAGGGATCAAGTTCACAAGGTCAGTTATCCGGGGGCGTGATTTAACAAATTAACAGAGCAAATATGTTGTTAAAGTCCATATGATCCGTCGATTTTAATATGTCCTTTAGATCTAATTTAACAAGCGGTCGCTATCATTAAACTAGTTCCATTTAATTGTCGTAGCCTATACTAGTCTTAACCAGGTCGGTGAAAATCCTAGTTTGCAAGACTAATTAATCCTGGCCAGTAATTAATCAATTACATTTAAGACAACAATTAAACAACAACAAGATAAAAACAATTTAACCATTAACTCATTAATTAATCCCCTTCTAACAACCTAGATCCCTTTTCACCCCAGATGAATAAATTAGCTACTCATATTAATGGATCTAACAACAATAAGATGAATATAAGGCATAATTAAAAGCATAGAAAGATGAACAGGAAAGCAATTGTAAAACTAGAACTTTGATTAAACAAATAATGAAGAAATATTAATAAGTATCGTATATTAAAGTTGTAGATCCGGGAAAGCAATATTAATGAAAACTAAACTAACTAACCTAATGAGTTTTAGAGAGT
>VHZZ01000162.1:7859-18640 GCA_009801015.1 Silene noctiflora
ATATCATACCACGTACGCACTATACGATTAAAAACTTAAATGAATTACCAAACATATCGTATTCGTGCAAGTACTCACCCAATTACTCAATGCAACAAGACTGCATGCCATACACACATAAGCACACACAATCATCCCACACCTTTATCCCACGAAGAGTTT
This sequence comes from Silene noctiflora, assembly GCA_009801015.1. Taxonomy (NCBI): domain Eukaryota; kingdom Viridiplantae; phylum Streptophyta; class Magnoliopsida; order Caryophyllales; family Caryophyllaceae; genus Silene; species Silene noctiflora. Next base: position 8,022 of record VHZZ01000162.1, read on the forward strand.
CTGGCTTAAGTATGTTGGGCCCGAGATTCTGAGATGAGGGCGCATTTTCACCCAAAACCGACATAAGAGGACTCCCAACACGCATATACCAGGTTCATTTTAATTTGACACCCTACATTCATTTGGTTCATTGGTCCAGGTTCGAAAATAGTCGCTCTGATACCACTTTGTAACACCTCCGCTTACCAAGACCTTCCATAGAAAGTAAGGGCGTTACCATCTCGGTTGCCCAAGTTAAGTATATCAAATAGACAATAAAAGAACATTTAATAAATTCCTTTACAACGTGCATCGGAAACCAAAAGATAAAAAACTCGGCTATACAACGTAAGATACAACTGGTGAAACTACTATCGTCCGACTACCAAATCGATGTCACGCGACCTCTTCATCCCAGCAATTACATCCTGACAATAACTAACCACAAGCACCTGAAAAGTCCATGCTAGAACACATTGGTTGATGATGCCAAGTTTCTCTTGCTATTTGGTTGTGTTTTCTTAGTTTAAATTAATTAGTGTTTGAAGCAATCAAAGGACTTCTAAGCATGCCAAAATGATTAAGATGAAGTCAAGACAAAGAAATCCCCAAGCCTTAGTCGAATGTTTTAAATGAGTAAGTGTAACATTCTTTTATTGTCAAGTGGCTGCAAAACCATGCAACAGTACATTACACTGTGGTTTATGATACGGCAATTGGAGAAATTTCGAAAGCTTGATAAAAACATGGAGACTTTCATAAGACTTCTTGTTTTCAAAAGATACCATTCTGCAAATTTGAAGAACAAAAATAATATGTTTGCAAGTTGTTTTAAAGATATCAATCTTGTTTATACAAGTTGATCTTAATGCCAAAAATGTGTCTTTTACTTTTACCACTTTTGGTAAGGTTTATAGTTACCATAAATTTATGAAAAACACACATTGCTTTGAAAAGAGGCAACTCTCTTGAGCCTTGCAAACCTGGTACTTCTTTAAAGAGATTTCTAAATTGAGATAATGTCCTTTGTCACTTGGATAATTGAGTAAAGGAGGCTATTGGACTTTACTCTTTACACACTTCCTACTATATAAATAGCTAGCCTCATCTTTTCTCATTTATTTCTCAAGACTTTTCAAAAGCATTGATAGAAAACTCTTGCAAATCATTTGTGCATTTAAAGCTTTGTCTTTCAAACATTTGCAAACGTTTTTAGTCTTAAAGTCTTCAAAACTGTAAACCTCCAAGTATCAGTTCGTTGCACTGTGACATAATGAGTTTGTTCCATGATCTCGTGTTTAAGTCTTAATTGTAATCTCCATGTTCATTAACTGAACTCTTGAGATTCAAAAACTCTGTAAACCTGTGAGATAGAACACAAAAACTCTTGAAGCAGAGTAGCTTTAAGTTTGAGTGCAATCGAGGTTGATTGGCGAGTTGTTTTAATTGTAAGGGTTTTGATAATTGAGTAAATTTCTAAACAAGCAATAAAATAACGGTTGGACGTAGGTTTCGGAGTAGAGGCTGAACCAATTTTTTAAAACATCGTTTGTTTGTTCATTTACTTTTATGTTCCTTTACTTTATTTTTTCACGTTCAACTTTACCAGTAGTTATGTGCCACAGTCATCAATACTGTGACATAAACTTGCTGTCCTTCTTGTGAACTTATAATCTATTTAGTTTGTCAAGTTAAGTACTTCATATCTCTTACTTGTGTTACAAATTAACCAAGTTAAGACAAAATTTTAAAAGGTACACCTAATTCACCTACTCCCCTTCTTAGGTGTTAATCATTCTTAACTCTTCAGTCCATCTGCTCACCATTTGCCGACAATATCAAATGGATTACCGCAGTCACAGACAACAAGAAAGAACACCACAAGACACCACACAAGGTCAGTAACAGAAACAGGTAAAGTACATTGTAAGAACTTCACAAACATAAAATGAACAGAACCAAGCACACTTCCTTGACACTAACTCCAAATCATCCACACCTAAACCAAAGACCCGGTTCTTATCGCAACAGGTAACCCACGCCGCCAGTGATAGACCGCAGTCTTGTCACCTCAAGCCTCGCTCATCGCAACGAGCGAACCCAGATCATTAATGTGCACATCCCCCTTGTGACAGGAGCCATAAGGGGCGAACATGGGGTGGTGTCCATCACCCGACAATTGCTCCAAAATCAACACCAAAACCGTTGTTACACCGCCACACCATAACCACAACATTGTAATCGTATTCATACAATAAGACACCCACAATAAAAATCATTATAATCACAGTCAATCAATCAATCAATAACTGCAACTGAGCAGGGAAACTCTACCTTTTCGCTATTCCATAGAAATGCACCAGTCACATCATGCTTAGCAAGAATCCACATTAATCCCTACATCAACGATTATGTCCTATTACTTTAATATTAAGATTGACTAACAATTAACGAATATTCACAAACTCATAATGAAGAACGGTCAGATGCCGACGGCGGCGACGACCCAACTCGGTAACTCCGTGCATAAGCTATATCCCTCCCCAGATTAGGGTTCATGGCTAAATCGTGATTGGGTAGTGAGAGATGGGAGGATTGAGGGGAAGAGACAGTTAGGTTTAAAAATGATAATATGAAAGTCGGAAATGATTTAAGTCGAAACCTCCGCATGATATTATAACACGCTGTCAGATGCGTACTCGACCGAGTGTGGAGCATACTCGGCCGACTAGACTACACTCGGTCACGGTACTCGGCCGAGTGACCTTTACTAGGTCGAGTATCCAGTCACAAACATAAAATAACTCCTCCTTCCATCTCATACTAAGGATCCAACATGGTCAATAGGTCAGTCAACGAGTCCCTAATAGGGCGGGTATTACAGTTTTCCTTCCATAAAATGAACTTCTTCCCCAAAGTTCGTCCCATATGCCTACCGCAACGTGACAAAACAACTTAAAGAATCACGTAGTACTCAACGCAATCATCAGTTCACGACAACATATATACCACCAAGTCCTTACGCCATCACCAAAAAAACTATAAAACTAACGTTTTCCAAATAGCTACATTACTATCATGCTCTAACTAAGCCAAATAGTAGACAAAATTAGTAAGGTTTATAGCAATTACCATTTTAAAGAAATTTTTATTGTCGCGATGTTATCTACCACTCTTAAAAGGAACTTCGTCCCCGAATTTCACTTGCAAGACGACACAAATAACACGAAAGCAAAAATAGTGCCTTATTTAGCACATAAAACTACACACTAACATGACCCATTGTAACTCTGCCTAGTGTATGGAAGCATATAACATGTAGTCCAGAATACATGCATGCAAAGATATATAACAATTCGAGACATGCAAAATAGTATCACATTGCCACCATGTTTCTATCCACACCAATTAACATTCCACATCCGGCTCACTTTCCAACCATGTCACGGAATCATTACCATATGCCATGCCAACCCCACACCGTCTATGCCTTGGGTCCACATAAATCACGCGAAGAAAACAACCTCAAGACTCAACAAAATGTTATACATATGGATAACGGAATCACGGATATAAATCATGGATGCCATCCCAAAGTACTTGGTCGAGTAACAGCAGGCACTCGACCGAGTATCAGGTACTCGATCGAGTACTCTGCAGGTAGAATGTTGTTTCATCAAATGTCACCACGAGAACTTCAAATTTTACTTGCAATATGAACTCTAACTATCGAATGACATATGAAATCGTGTCCCAAGCATAACATAGTCTATGATAAGGTAAAGTCTTGGCCTTATGGCTGAATTACACACCAAAGAAATTCAGGTGTCGAAAAGTTCAAATTAAGTCCGCAACAAGTGTTACAAACAACAATAAAACAAATCTCAAGGGTCCATGCCCTCATCCTCGTCAATGACATTAAAACCACTTGCACAAGACGTCCCAGCTCCCTGATATGCTCCAGCAGCGGCGCCACCACCAATCCATTTCCCCTCCTCATTCAGGTGGCTACCATAGTTGGCTCCCCTCGGTCCTGCAAGACAACCATACTCATAGCTAGCCGGGTCCCTCCATGTAGCTCGGTCCACACCATAGCTGTCGAACACTCCACTGTCATCCCCCCACTCCTCTCCACCACACTGGCTGAGCAAGGTTGGTTCCCACATTTTGAAGATGGGCCATCTCGTGCATGTTCTTCGGCATTAGAGTGGTGGACACCCTCTCGGCGAGCTCGCTAACTTGCATCCTAGGGTCCTTAACGTAGGGTAACACGAGTAATGGTACGGGAAGAAACTCTGCGGAGCATAGGGTGGCTCGATCACCACCTCTCCAGCCACCCTCTTTACACGAGCCTCTCTAGGTGTCGGAGCGGCCTTTTGACGGCCATAAACTATCAACGACTCGGGAAAGTCCTCAAGGATCTCGGCAGGAATGAGGTAGAACTGCGGATGAGGCTCAGGTTCCCCACTCTCCGGTTAATACTCCGCCAAATGGTCAATCACCGGCAGGTTCACCCCATCGGGTAACCTCATCCACCTAGTCCCACTCGCCCTCCACGCTTAGGTCTCATCATCCAACGTCCTCAACCACTTGGTATGCAACAAGTAGTCTTTATCTATAGTGGGTGCTCTCTCAAACAATGCAGAAGATGAATCAGCAGGGGCGACAAAGTCGGTCATTATCTGGGTTAACCGGGTCACTATAGCCCCGCAGCTAAGGTAGCGAGTACGGGAACTGGCCATGAGCGCTAAACTAGAACACACACTACACCGGGAGCACTTTAGTAGAAACGCTCCCTCCATAGGGGGTTAAGGTAGGACATCAGAAGCATAACCTCATGGGTTTTCAAGTTGCTCACATCACTCCGACCATAAAGCAGACAGGTCATCATCCTAAAAAAGATGCGAAGAGACACATGTTCAACATCATTAATCAACATGGCACTCGCGCTAGGTGCGGGTCGGCATGTAATGTAAGAGAGGTAACTAGGTGCCCCACTCTCAGTCGCCACATCACTCAAATACCACTCCTTCTCCGGCTCCAGGTCTAAGTGTTCAACAAATCAATCAAGGGTCAAGTCATAATCGATGTTCATAAGGCTGAAACGGATAGTTTTTCTAGCAGCATCATACCTATACAAACTCATAAACTCCAAGATCAAGAAAGGATAAGACTTCTTACGAAGATGGTACAATCCCTCAGGACCCAAAATCTTGAATATATGGCATATATCTGACTCAATCCCCAAATCCCTCAAAACTACTAGGGTCCACACAACGGGTAGGTCTCATGGTACGCTCCAATAAGGAAACAAAAGCAGCTCGTGGGTCAAAGTCAGCAAAGATAACCATAGGATACTGAGAAACCGGAGGAACAAGCGGCTCATCACTAGCCCAGCCCTGCTCAGCAGCGGCATTAGCACGGGTCCTCTTCTTGACGGGTGCTCTAACTTTCGGCATGCTGCAAGAATACAAGTTTAACAAGAATTTCCGAAATCCACATTATATCAAAGGTGAAAATTCAGATTTTTCCTTCTTTTAATACGAAGTTTAAGACGGATTTTTCAATCAAAATACACAAAAGAGACACTAGGTAGTGTAGCACTAGAATCAATTGAACTTCTATAAGAATCCCAATATGAATTTAAGTTGAAAATCAAAATTTTAGAACCAAACCCTTGAAATTTCGGGATAGCTATACAACAATTTGGGCCTTAAAATCATCTTTCTCACCATCAATAACAAGATCTAAGACAAATTTTATCAATTTTAAACACTTCAATCATGATTCTAAGGTATCAAATCCAAAATTTCAGTTTTAATAATACTTTTCTACTCACAACTTAACAAAGAGAGTTGAAATACAGTTACCTTGAAGTTTGAATGATGGTTGCTTTGCAAGAGTGAAGTACTTCAATGATTTGAAGGAGAAATTAACACAAATTTCACCAAGATTTTGTCAAGTGGGGGTTTTGAAAAGAGTTTGTGTGAAATAAAACAAGTAGACGTCGAAAATTGTGAGGGAAGTGAGTTTATAGGCTTTCCATAAATAACTCGATGAACCGGCAAAATAGGGTACTCAGTCGAGTACCATACATACTCGGTCGAGTACACTTGCCTAGTCGGTCGAGTACCCAAAAGTTGCAAATTACAGCAGGTACTGCTTTCGGGGCACTCGACCGAGTGTGCTCGTACTCTGTCCAGTTAGGCGTACTCGGCCGAGTACCCTATGTACTCGGTCGAGTACCTGAAATGAGTACCGAATTTGTTTAGTATTAACGTCGTCGTACCTGCAAGCACGAGAAGCGTTGTTCAGAGTCTAAAACGTATTCAGAACTCGTCACAATTAGGTCTTATTTTTACTATCCACTATGCAACTCGACAACTATACACATACCCAACTCGTTTGATCACAATATATCGTGTATCCACTAAAATATACGCACTAAACTATCATACCACGTACGTACTATACAATTCAAACTTGAATGAATTACCAACCATATCGTATACGTGCAAGTACTCACCCAATTACTCAATGCAACAAGACTACATGCCATACACACATAAGCACACACAATCATCCCACACCTTTATCTCACGCGGATTTTCTGGCTTAAGTATGTTAGGACCGGGATTCTGAGATGAGGGCGCATTCTCACCCAAAACCCACATAAGATGGCTCCCAAGACGCATACAACTGGTTCATTTTAATTTGACACCCTACATTCATTTGGTTCATTGGTTCAGGTTCCAAAATCGTCGCTCTGATACCACTTTGTAACACCCCCGCTTACTAAGGAGCCTTAACAAGACCTTCCCTAGAAAGTAAGGGCGTTACCATCTCGGTTGCTCGAGGTAAGTATATAAAATAGACAATAAAATTACACTTAATACATTTTTTTACAACGCACAACGGAAACCAAAAGATAAACAACTCGGCTATACAACGTAAGATACAACTGGTGAAACTATTATCGTCTGACTACCGAATCGATTTCATGCGATGTAATAAATCAGATTTCTGGTCCCAGGTTACTCGGCCGAGTACGGGTACTCGACCGAATAGGTGGTGTGATGGTTTTTGTCAGGCTTCTGTTTTGTGAGCACTCGATCAATCGAGTGTGGAGTACTCGGTCGAGTGACGTGTACTCGACCGAGTGCCCGGTTCAGTTACGTTATTTTCCGCGATTTTGATTAAGATAATTAGAGGAATATAAATGTTCATGTTAAGCATTTCTAAATCAGTTCCTTATCATTTTCACAAAACCCAAACTACGTACACAGCTTCTCTAATTATCCTAATCATTTCCAAGGCCAGGGTTGATCGATCGCGAGTCTTTGCATCTCGTTTTCCGTGTCGATTTCGTCGGTTGTATGATTGGATGCGGTATAACGGATTGCGAAAAGATAGGGTTTACCTACTCAGTTAGTTGTATAATTTATTATAAGATGTGATTGGCATTAATGGATTGGCATTGTTATCATTGTGATTGTGATTATGCTGTTGATTGGTTACTGTTGTGGGACCATGTTCGGGAGATGGTTCCAACCCCATGTTTGCCTCTTGTGGCTCCCGTCACAGGGAGGATGAGCACATTAATGAGCTAGGTTAGCTCGTTGTGATGAGAGGGGCATAGCTGGTACAGCTGCGGTTCTTACTGGCGACGAGGGTTACTTGTTGTGATGGGTAACCTAGCAGGGCTACATACCGCGGTGTGTATTCGATTACTGGTTACTTTTGGAGTTTGGAGGATGGTTACTACAGTTTGGACTGGATTGTGTAATGGTTTATGTATAGATGATTTCTTATATTGGTTATGGAGTTGACTGACCCCATTTTATGTTTTCAAAACTGTGGTGATCCATTCGGGGATGGTGAGCTGAGTTTGTCACTTTATATTTGTTATCACCTTTTTGGTTTTTGAGACATGTAAGATTTGAGTTTGTAGTAGCTTTCTTTAAAATTATTTATTTAAATTTGTTTCATTATGATTACTGTGATGTGGACTACCTCGGGAAACCGAGATGGTAGCACCTTCGTACATTGGGGTAGGCCTTGTTAAGATACCTTGGTGTTACAAAGTGGTATCAGAGCGACGATTTTGGAACCTAAAACTAATGAACAAAATGAACATAGGGCGTCTAAATAAAATGAACCCTGGTAGGAGTTGTTTTGAGCTATCGCAAAGACTTGGGAGACGTTCTAAGGCCGCAACCTTGCCTTTACAACTTTGAACCGGTCACTACGGGGTGTCAAGGGATCGTTGTATGTTTATATGTCTTATATGCATGTTGGATGAAGCATGATGTGAGTTGAATGGAAGTTGTTTGGAGTATATGATCAATGTGTTGGAATGTATGAGCATAGTGGTGGAATTTCTGGTTCTGTGTTTAGTAACATGTGGCTAGGATATGTGTTACGATATATGTATGTTTAAGCATGAGGGTAGTTTGGACTTGGCATGACTCGATCGAATGAGGTTAACTCGACCGAGTATGGGCTACTCAACCGAGCCCCTGGCACTCGACCGAGTGGGTATTTTGTGTTTCTGGATAGTAGCTTCTGGAAGTTGTTGACTCGACCGAGTGAGTTGAGCACTCGACCGAGTACGTTTTTCTTATAGATCTGGTCAGGTTCTGGAGTGGTTACACTCGACCGAGTACATATGGGACTCGACCGAGTGGCTTGTACTCGATCGAGTGTCTTTGGACACTTGTTCGAGTACCTCTTTTGGGCGGTTGATGTCTTGTTTTGAGTCGTAGGTTATGGGCATACGTTCGTCTTAGGTCTTAAAATATTACTTTACATAGGTGTTGGTCCTGATGCGTAATTTACCGTATCCTATGACGTGGAGGGTACCACCTTATCATGGGTACGAGTTTGGAGGGGAAGACTTGTGGTTATATGTGGTTGTGATGGATAGTGGAAAGAGGAGGTGAAGTTGATGAGTTTATTGAGGCAAAGCGCACATTTTGTGAAGTAAGGTGTGTGATATAGTCGTGGGCTTGAGTAATGTAGTGAAAAGCGGTTATGGTCGAGTGGTAATGTAAGTTCGAGGAATGCGAGAATGAGAACTTTGAAATGGGGGATGCGAATTGCGGTAAATTGGGATATATGGGGATTTCAGGAAGGAGATGATTATGACTATGTTGGTTGAGGATATGTGTAATGGAAAGTCGTGATAGAAAATGGAAAAGAATGGTGTTTAGTGAGCTTAGACCGATGGATGCCGCAATGTGGATTTGTATGTAGTGGGTATGTTTGGGAATTTGGGTTATTAAGAGGTGAGCCTAGTGTGTAGTTCTTTGGGAAGGTAACGGTATGAGATGAATTACGGCTTCTGAAGATATTAAGGAAAGGTGTAATTGATTAAAGAGTAATTTTTGGAAGTGTGGACTTATTGGTGGTGAGTAGCATGTGGAGAGAGACTATTGATAAGAAAGAATGAGAAGTAGCTGAGACGAATTAATGGAATTTGAGTTTTGGAGCCATGAGAAGGTAACCGAATTACTATAGAGCTGGGTAATAGGAGTAATGAGTTGAGTGGTTATGGGTGTTGTCAAGTGCAATAGGACAAGAAGGATGGTAGTAAGTCGAGTGTATGTTCACAAAAGTTATGGGACATGAAAGTAAGGAATCATGGAGATGTATGGTACTATCATGAGTGTGTGAGTTAAGGGTTATATAGGAATTTCAGGACAACATGTCAGCCATGAGTTTTGAGGAATTAAGGGAGTAAGAAGTTGGTAGAGTAATTGCATGGTATGAGACTTCGACGGTAGATTAAAGGAGTATGATGATCACAGACATAATTAGTATGGATATTGGGGTAATATAGTTGATATGGTTAATGAAGATTGCTATAAGAAATTTGTATTCATGGTTGTGAGGGAGTATAAGGTGTTAATATAGAGAGCGTTGGTTGGAAGTTGAGTATTGGTTATATGGTCACATTGGTCAAGTGGTGGTAATTATGCGTATTGGAAAAAGACGTTATGAAGGGCTATAAGTTTAACCTCGTGTGAGAAATATCTATTATCAAGTGGTAACTTACGTGATCGGAATTTCTAGTTAGATTTGACTATGGGTCTATGATGTGTATAAGTGATTGTGCGAGGTTCTGACCTCATAAATAGTGATATGGTATGAAATTCATAAAGTTGTTATCTGGTTATTCCGTATAATATGTGGTGTTTTGTGATCCAGTAAGACGATATCGGAAAAAAAGGTAATGGGTGGTTGGATGAGTCGTGAGATATTTGTTGTGTCAGGACTCTATTTATTGGTAATTGTAATACCTGTGATTTTTAGTATTGGGACACTCGGCAGAGTACAGGGTACTCGACCGAGTGCCCATGTGGGTTGGTCTGTCAAGCGTTATGGGGGTTGGGGACTCGGTCGAGTGCATTGCACTCGGCCGAGTGTCGTGTACTCGACCGAGTGTCCGGTTCGTATTGGGTTTTTGGCGGAAAGTATAAATATTAGAACGAGAAGCGTATTGATCTCTTGCTTGTGTCGGATTTGCTTGATTGAGGTAGGGTTTCCCTACTCAGTTGATTGTAGAACTGTATATGTATTAATGTTACGGTATTGTAATGTATTTTGTGATATGATCTTATGATTGTGATGATGTTGTG
>VHZZ01000162.1:75260-86070 GCA_009801015.1 Silene noctiflora
AACCTACGTGGACACCATTTCGACAAATATTTTCAAAACCGACCCAAAACGATAATTATTTTATTTTTGAGCATTATTTCAAAAATGGATTCTTATAAATAAGAGTATTATTGAATTTGGTATCAATCCAAAATCTTCTGAGTCTCTCAGATTTTTTTCTTAAAAAACTTTTATAATAAGAGTTTATATTAACGGACGCGTCAGTTACAAACAATAACAGATAAATATTAAGCCATACATCCTTTTTTTTCATTAACAATGTATTTTATCTTTTATTTTATTTGAAAATAGATTTTAATCATATGTAAACAAATAATTAGACATAAAATATAGCATTACAACTAAGTCAATTACCCCGTTGCAACGCACGAGTGTCAAACTAGTCGTTTAGTATATAAGGGATTACTATTCTAAATATTGAAAAATATAGGCGAGTATTTTTTAATAGTATATAAGTTACTAGCCACCCGCGGCTGAATTACTTTGTAACAGGCACAATATAATTTTAATTAAAATTTTTGAACATAAAATAAACAAGACAAAACAAAATACTCATTCACTTTGTCTCTTTGACTTTTATGAACTATTTGTTTAATTAGCTGTCTTTCTTGTTCATATATTTTGACTTTTGCCTAATCTTAAGCTAAATAAAACTATTCTACTAAAAAAAATAATAAAACAATAGATGCATGGCCATGCACGTAAATAATGGAAGGTTAAGTATGTACGTAATTAGGTATTAGTCTAATTAACGACTTAAGTAGGGTAATAAGTTGCTAGAATGGAATGCAAGTTGACTTTAGATTTAATAAGATTATTGGTAATCTTGAGACAAGATTTGGTAAGTCAAAATTATTAATAATTTATTAAAGTCTTAAATTGAGTATTGGAAATCCAAGACTCAACTTAAAACTTTGACTGAGTCTTGACTCACCCTCAAGGGGAAATTATCCAATAAATGGATGTTATGTATGATTTCTTTTTGTAAAAAAAAAAAAAAAAAAAAAAAAGGTCTGAAATGAGTCTAAGTGATAATGTATAAAGTTTGAGGTGTGTCGAAGGTGAGTCTGAATAATAAAAAAATAATAAAAGTTTGTGAAAAACTGACGTGGAAGAGTTTTAAGATTTGGAAGAGTCTTGCTGATAATCTTACCCTAACGCAAATTCTTGTTTCGAACGGTCACTTTTTGTCTGAAGATTCAGACGGGAATATGTGCCCATTTTATACTAAAATGTGACCACAATGGTACAGTCAGTGTTACAACTTATGATAACTTATTTTTCAATAGTGATCGCATTCAGCTGTAAAATGATTACAAAATTATGTCTTATTACTTCGAACCAAAATAGCCCATAGTCTGAAGCAAGAGCAACTACCTAACTCTAATCTGCGTTTCATTAAAGTGGAGGTGAACCTAACGTTTTTATAACAATCGGAATTTTTGCATTTTTTTGTGAAACTTCTTGTTCCGGGTCTAAAGCATAACTCTAGGTATGGTAGCAATTCTTAATAGAAATATACAAGGTGTAGAGGTGACATCTTAGGTACCATCAAAACAGACACGAACACGGACACAGGCACGATACAAACATGTGATACGACATCTCATGAGATACGCTATTTAAATTTAATAAAATATATACTCCCTCCTATTCACTATTTTCTTCCCTATTTCCATAAACGGATTATTCAGGTTTTCTTCCCCTTTCCTATTTTGGTAACTTATACTCTTATTTTATTCATTCCTCTCTCCTAYCACCAAACCCCACCCAACTCTTTTACTTCTATTTTATTCCTTTTTTAATGTTKTTGRCCCACAATTTCTTATTTAAYTCCTAATTATTCATCCYTCTCTCCTATCTACAAACCCCACCAAACTCCTTTATTCATATTCTATTATTTTCCTTAAATATTGTGTCCACATCAAAGGGGAAGAAAACGACGAATAGGAGGGAGTATTTTTTAGTTATAAACGCTCGCTTTTATTTTTGTAAAAATATTTGATATTAAATTTAACAAGTGCGGGTAAAATTTGACCTTAATTATAACCCATTTTCATTTTCCAGCCAAACCCATATTCTAATCAATCTCTTTCGACATCTCATTTTTCGTCTAAAGAACATCATTCATCCCAAATGATGTCCAAATATCAAGGACATGCGTCAGACACGTGCCCAAATATCATGGACACGTGTCGGACACATGTCCGAATAAAAGTAGAAAGTTAGACGGCTTTATAGGTGTTTGATACATTTAGGCGGGTGTCCGACACGGGACGACTGATTAAAAGAAGTGTCCGTGGTATCTAGGTGAGAACTGAGAACAATCCAAATGAGGAAATTCAAAATATCCCTATTATCACCTAATGCATGGTTTATCCTTTACACCCTCGGCATCATCGCCAATAAGAAATGGAAATTTAATAAGTCCAACCAGGCAACCATTGGTTCAAGGCTTCTAGCACTCCAACAAGGGCAGTCGTCCCCCACTGGACGGTGAAAATGAAGAGTCTCTTTGAAGAACGTCAATTACATTACTACTTGGCCTTTATGAGAATGATTCAACCCCTAACCTTGGATTCTGATTACGTCATTGCGTCTAACTAAATCAACTTAGACTAAAAGCTGTGACTCTAGATTATGATACTCCAATATACACTACTTTTTTAACAGTTAATCGCGTTTATTGACAAACAATGAAGTATCCTCGTGGAGTCAGTGGTCCTATTACACAGATGGCGAAAGACCAATTGAACCAAACTTGTGCTTTAAAACTTGCAAGTAGTAACAAGTACTCCGTATCTGCCTGTTTTCTTTCCAATGTCGCCACAACCCTCATATCTCCCTTGCTTAATAATAGTCTCTTACAATAAGACTTGCTCACCCTAAATTGGTCTTTTAACATAAACGTGGCTTAAAAGCAGTTGTACGCATGTTACACTCAAAATCAACTGTACGACCAGGTAAACTTCTGGTTCTTAAAAAATAAGACGATGTAGATGTTATACACACAACTTCCCAATTTTCGTGATTTCCCAGATTCATATCAAGTGCTTTACAGGAGCTAAAGAGGATCTCAACTGTCAGAAATGCGGCTGGCATGTTCGAAACTTAAAGAACACAACCTCTCTCACATGATGGTGCACCGCCCCTTTTCCTCTGTTGGCTGTGCAGTTGACTGCTGGTACCGGCTTTGATCGTTGGGGTTATATGTGAACTCAGCAGTATCAAGTCCATACTAACAGCATAACCATGTCAAAATCACAGGAAAAAGTGAGCAAGTAAAACAGAGTAAGCATGTTAAAGTTGCACGTCGGAGCATGTTATCGACTAAAACTACTAGGGTTATTTAATGACAATAATGCAACCTAAGTCTCCCCTTCCCTATTTAATAGGGTTACCCTTTGTGTTAAACACCTTCCACTTCTACCATCTTTTTCTTTAGGCTTCGTTTATTTTTCACCTTCCAATTTCACAAAGTTTAACAATTACCATATTACAAACAATCAAACACCATTCAACTGTCGCCACCACCACCACCCACCACATCCACCTACTGCCGCCGACATCCACCTCACCCACTGACACTGTCACTGCTACCACCGCTTTTACCCTTTCCCTTTGTCTACCTTCTCCCCTGTCCGCTACATCCCAGATCTGCTCTCTTCTCTCATCCCCATACTTACCACTACATTTGTCGTTGCAAAGCAGTAAATCAGCCATTAAAATCCACCACAACTTACTCGAAGCCCACTTGAAGAATCTAATCAAATGCTCCTTGGGAACAAGACGAGTTTCAATCACTCTTACCAAAAACTCCTCATTCAAACTCAATTCCAAATCATCACAGTACTTTGAAGTAAAGACAACACCTTATTCTCTCTGCTACACTCTCATTAATTGAATTAATACCACCAATATGGGCATCATTATTTTCGTCAAATTAGTAACTAATCCTTCAGCTAACCCAAAGCCTTTGATTTGGGGATCACTATTTTCAAAATTTTCATAAAAGTTCACTTGTTAATTTATTAATAGTGATGCGGCTGGTTGCAGGTGATGGTGGCGATTTTTCAGATCTACAATTTTAGATCTCCTTTTTTAATTTTTTGGGTTTGTTGTAGGTGTGAGGCTCAGGTGGTGATGTCGAATTTGTATGGTGATGTCGAATTTGTGGGGGGATTTGTGCTGTTTTGGGTGATGAAGGATAGGATTTATGAAGAGGGAAGAAAAAGCTTTGAAGAATGAAAATGGAGAAATAAAGAAGGAAACAAAAAAAATAGAAAAGAAGTGGGGCTACATCATCACCTGTTGGGCAACCGGTTCTAGGAGATCAAATATGGGACGAGATCAATGCAAGTTAAATGATAGAAAAGATCAGATTAATATGGGATAATGAATAGTTTGAATTAAATTTGGAAGGAGGGACTTAGGTTGGATTATTGTCATTAAATAACCCAAACTAATAGATGGAGGAATTTGGAGAGGCAGGAAGGGAAATCGAGGGAATAATCGTGGTAATTAGGATAATAAATTGAGTTGGAGGAAAATGGAGGACTCTATTATTCCCCTAATTTAGTTTTCTCCCCGGCATGGAAAGAATTCGAAGGGATTCAATTTCCCTTCTCTCTCCTCCACCCCGGCCTCTCTTCCCTCAAGCTTTGGTATCCACTCCAATCTAATCTCTCCAACATGAGAAAGATTTGAAGGGCCCCTCTCTCCCCTCCACTCCCTAGTCTTCCTTCCAACTTTTGTATCCACTCAAGTTTAGGTTTTGCTGGGAACGAAGGCAATTATTACCCGGAGTAATGGAGTCTAAAACAGGAAAAAATGGGAGGAGATTAGTGGTTAGCAGTGGTTGTGGAGGGAAGAAAGAGGAGGTGAGGGAGGAATCATTACCTCCATATGGGGTATTACATTACTTAGGGGGGAGGTGGGTTACTTAACTATTACTCTCTTAATGAAGCAACTATTACACTATCTTCACCACCATCATCACTTCATTTCATTTTCTAATTCATTTAGGCTCTATTATAGTATTACCCTAGTAACATTTATCTCCATCCAAAGTCAGCCCTTAGGGCTTAGTCTCTCCAACAAGGGAAAGATTTATTGGAAGGGGATATTCGACAACATTTTTTCAACATCTCTTTTAGCCGGCTTAAATCTATTCAAAACAACTATGATGGCAGTTAATCATTACAAGAAGCATATTTCAGGGGAAAATAAAAAGATTGATTAGCCATACCTTTTCCCTCATACGTGCACTCCAGGCATCACTCCTAGTGGACCTCTGATCAGAACCAGTAACAGGTACACCTGTTGCAGGGGGCGGTCTGTTGATAAGAGGCTGCTTAAACGATTGCCTTGGGTTAATAAACTCCTCGTCACTGTCATAGTCAGCTGGCCTATTCACCGCTCTAACAATGAGTGTTAACAAGAACAGCAGCGCCTGCAATCAGATGATAAGAATAAGAGCTGATAACAACTAGGATGTAGAAAAAGGAGCACAAGTAACATTTTTTGGGGAAAACACAAAGAATGCTTAAAATCACCGATGACTAATTAAGAGAAATTTGGGACCATTAATAGAAGGGGCACAGACCTCAAAAACAACAAAACCGAGAAGAAACCACTTCGCATGGCCCCAGTGGTCATCCAGGAAATCAAAAATCTTTTCGAGGTTTCCAGTTTTGTCCTTCGGGATATCCTGGAAAGATAGTAGATGTCTAGATGACGATAATTTAAATAATAGCAATGACGGAGCCAAAATGTGCTAGAGTTAATAGGACATTACATCTTCCCAGCCTTCATTGAAGTACATAAAGGCAGCACATCCGATCTCCAGTAAGATCAACAAGATCATGAATATAGCATACTGCTGTTAGTTAAGGAAATTGCAGAAGCTGAACACATGAATATGATATTCTAACCATCCATCAAGCTAGCAAGAGGGATGCTTTTAGTCGTCTATTCCAGCCCCCTCCGACTATATTCAAGTATAAAATTAGACTATATGCTTTACATTCTCAAATTTTGCAGTCTAATGGACATTCAGCATGTATCAGACAAGCGGAGGTTAACAACAGATTTAATGGGTAACAACAGTGTGCTAAACAATAGAATATGAACGAAAGTATGTTTTAGAATACATGCTAACAAAAATATGCTTTCTCATCTAACATAGATGATGCATAGTAGTTACACAGTACTACCCATCCTCATGTGTTCACCATCTGATGAACCAGTCGACTGATTAGATTTCATAATACAACTACAAAAGTACAAATCATATCCATATGTTACTTTTGTTTCCAAAATTCAATAGCTAATGCTCCAACGGTCCAATGTAAAACTGCAGAAAACATAAAACCCATTGCCAGTGAGCAAACCTGCCGCCAAATAAATTGATTTCAAGGACAAAAACAGAAGCAAAATAAATTTGTCCTGACACGGCAACTGAAAAATGCTAGTGTGACATAACCAAAGATGCCGTAGCATAAGCATAGCATGATCACCTACAAATGCATATATAAAACTAACTGGAAGGATACAATACAGAGACAGCAACCATTCCTTGTAGAAGCACCAATACAACCACAACACGATATGACAAAGAAAAGAGCACCAACACCAATAAACAGGTATAGGAACCTGAAATAAACAATAAAAAGATAAGCAACAAACTGGAGATAAGGAGTGTAAGAAATTGACAAACAAGACATGAACATGATTATTCCCCATCAACATACAGAAGAAGCATGAGTGGCAATAGTGAAATACTACTAATGCTAAACCTTTCCATTTATATGTATGATGCTTTTCTCCCTCGAAGAATGGCTAAAAATGTAAAAAATGATAAAGCCCTATTTCAAAATACCAGGTAGCTCAATAGGAAATCGACATACTTACAGTTCTAGGGTTGTGCATGTGTCGAAAACGACACCCACGGACATGGGTAATGTCACTAAAGTATGTAAACCACACCCAACGCTTATTAACCCGACACATTTCAGTAGAAGAGCCAAAAAGGGAAGGCCTCATGCCAGAAGTAGAGGAAGACGGTGTATAAAATATTTAGTACGATATTTACTGATTTTAAGCCTTACTTTACAAGCATTTCGTTGTTTCATCCAAAATATGAGTACAATATATTTCAAATATATAAATTTTTAGAAGACGATTCACGTATCCAAAAGATTTGAGTTATGTCAATTATGACACTCGGATATGTACCAAGTTCAACACCCGTATTCAAGTTTGAGTAACATAAATCACACATTGACAACATACCAAATGGTATAGCACTTAGAGACACCCCCAATAATAAGAAAGGATATCAGGAGTTACCTGGCCTAATCTAAAAAACACTGCTCTTGACACAGAAATTTAACAGTGATATCATCGACCATACGTCCATACATGTCTACAAGGCTCCTCACTATATTAAGGCATTATCTGAAATGGGAGTAATAGCATGCTCTTCTAAACATCAAAAAGTGTAACCTCACAATTATATTGCTAATACAAGCTATTTGCCTCACACCTACATCCATATAGCCACAGCTCTCCAGGCTCCAAATACCGTCAAAAAAGCATCACCAGGTTAAGTCACAAGACCGCCTTAGTTTGACATGAATGCCACTAAGTTTAGCTCCACATCAACAAAAGATTAGTAAAACATTATATTCTAACACAAATATCACTAAGCTTACTGTCTACAACAAGAAAATATTAGTAACACAAACATGTCACAATCTAAAAAATTTAGTCACACAAACAACTTAGAAAAGATCAGCATACCAAGCTTTTGGAAGATTATCCAAAATATTGTTCGACAGTGAATAGGACATGAGCAAGGGACGACCAAGCTGAATCAAAGGTTCATCACCGCTCACAGGGGCAATGCCTGGATCTACATTAGCTTGCTCATACATCACAAACAAGTAAATCCCGTACCCCACCATTGCTAACCCAGCTAAGGTCATCAGAAAATTCAGTAGCTTTAATAAACATTCCCAAAATCCCCGACACGCCATCTCAAATTTCTTCCCTTAATATACACAAACCCTAATTTCGCCACAAAATCCAGCCAAACTGCTTTTTGAACTTTCACCTGCAATTCCAGGCAATACCAACACCAATTTGTTCAATTATAATCGATTATATAGCAGTTGAGTAAATGTAACAATAATCAGAGCTTAAACACTAAATCAAATCAAAATTCTAGAATTCGAGGATATTATAAACAAGGACAGGAAGTAATCAGATCAGCATTGTAATTAGTGATTTGATGGAAAAACGGTTAGAATTAAGCTAATTAATTACTGATAAACATAATTAGATAAGAATATGAACGATTAGTTATCAGTTAAGTAACAACAATTAAAGCTATAACATCACTAATTCAGATCAAAATCCTAGAATTCAACGATATGATAGACAACGACATGAAGTAATCAGATTAAACATTGTAATAAGTGATTTAATCTAAAAAATATTAGAATTAAACTAATTAACAACTGATCAATCATAATTATATAAAAATATGATCGATTAGATAGCAGTTAAGTGAGTCTAGCAATAATCAAAGCTACAACATCACGAATTCAAATCAAAATCATAAAATTCGACGATCGTCATAGACACTGAGACGAAGTACTCAGACTCAGCATTGTAATTAGTGACTTGATTGAAAAAACGATAAAATTGAGAAAATTAATTACTGATAAATCATAGCTAAGATTATGATCGATTACGTAGCATTAATTCTAACAATAATCAATGCTATAACATCACTAATTCAAATCAAAATCAAAGAATTCGCCGATATTGTAAACAATATCATATAATTCGACGATACGACAAACAATTATACGAGTAAAAATGATAGAATTAAGCTAATTAATTACTGATAAATCATAATTAGATAAGATTATGATCAACTAGGTAATTCGAACAGTAATCAACATCACTAATTCAAACAAAAATCATATAATTCGGTAATACGATAAAGAATTATACTCAGAAAACAGATTAAACATTGTAATTAGTGATTTGATTAAGATAATTAACTACTAAATACTAATGAAGCATAATTAGATGAGATTAAAGGATGAATCGGAAGTCTTACTTGAATAAATTCGGCGATTTGTGTTAGAATTTCAGAGGAGAGAGAAAGATGTTATAGATTTATTGCTGACATAGTTGGGGATGGATATGAAATTGTGGAGGATTTGAAATGACGGTTTAGGGCTCATTGACTGTTGGATTAGTGAAGGGGTTGCAATGCGAGGGAAGGGTATTTTGGGTAATTTCTCTGAAATCGCAATTTACGTGGACTTTTGCTAATGTATTCGTAATTTCGTAGTGTGGTAGAGTTGTAGAGTCCGAGACTCCGAGTAGTTTGTTTGAGCACCCATAATCGAGAGGATGATTTCATTATCTTGTTTTTTCACTCTCCTTCTATTTTTTTGACACCTCACCTTCTCTTTTATCCATATCATTTTCCATTATTTTCATCCCCTTATTTCCTTCTCTTTTAATTTTCTTCTACAATAAAGAAAATCCTCTTAAATTATTTATTTTTATTTTTCTTATTAATATTTAATGTGATGAGTTACTTTATATATTATTTTAATAATTTATAAATCCACATGACAAATTAGTACTAGCTTGTGGGCATAAGGGCCTATTTTTTCTTTCCTCTAAAAGTAAAGGAAGTAACCATCTTCCTCTATCTAAGAGGACATGTAATATAGTCTCACAGTAGAGAGAATGTCCTATTAGAAGAGAGAGAGAGGACGTTAAGAGGATGCACAATTCTCTCTATTGTGGGTGTTCTTAAGATTCTGATCCGCGTTTGCTTTTTGTGCAATGTAGGAGTAGAAGAAGATTAGTTTATGGAGTTAATCATATCTATCTATCTATTCTAGAGGTGGCAATAATTGACACGAGTCGAACCCGACACGAAGTTAGCGGGTTAGGGTTGAGAAGTTGTGATTCATTTAAGTAATTGGGTTGACACGAACACGACACGAAACAAATGGGTCGGGTTAGGGTTGAGCTCTTTTGACACGAACCCGACACGAATAACCCATTTATTTAAAAGTGTTATAATAAATCTGGGTTCAATCAATAATCCAACCAAACAAACTTAAAAATAACCATTCTCATTCATCAATTTTGGGATAATAAGGCTATAAAACTTAGCTTATTTATCGGGTTAAACAGGTTAAATGTGTTAAAAATGACAACATACGAAGTAAATGGGTTAACCAAGTCGGGTTGGGCTATAGAAAAATTAAATGGGTTGGGTTAGGGTTGAGACAAATGACCCGTTTATGTAATTGGGTCGGATTAGGGTTAGGGTAGTGATGACTCGTTTAAAGTTGACACGGACACGAACACGACACGACCTGATCTGTTTATCAGGTCTAATCTATTCTATCTATCTATCTATCTATATTAATAAAGGAAACTTTTTTTGAGCGATTATAGAGTCTCAAGCTTTCACGAACTGGCTAGTTATATAACATATCTAATTATATAGTAAATGATGAGCAATAGATAAATATTTGGAATTAGATAAAAAAGAACTATATCCAATGTAGGTAAACAATGAAACCTGATATAATAATCAATCAATAAAAAACAAATAAGAGTCAGCGAGATATGAATGACTCCGTAGAGCAATACAAGCAATACTAATCTAATCACATAGGAGTATTTCTTATGGTATGATTAGAGCTTAGAGGTCATATATAGGATAACAAAGACTAATCTACTCCTGTGATAATTAAAAAATATT
>VHZZ01000162.1:155894-169953 GCA_009801015.1 Silene noctiflora
AATCCTTTATAATCAATATTTATGGGTTTTCGTCATCTTATTCAAACCCGGATTCTTAATGGTTCGATTTTCTCCATATCCAATCACTAAGATTCGACTTTTGTACATATTTTCAGTTTTACGACGGTTTTTTATTCATATGTAATATGTTAATCACTTTAACTCAAGTCAAATTGTAACACCCCCATTTATTCAGGAGCCTTTAGCTAGACATTCCCAAATAAATAGAGCTGTTACCATCTCGGAATGATCGAGGTAGCGAATAAAAAAGTAAAACAAACCAAAGTACTTTATGATAAAAAAAAATAGCGAATAAAAGTTTTATTACAACTCAGCCAAACTGACCCAACTGAAACAATAAATAATTACAACTTACATCGGAAATAAATTAAGAAACAACTGTCTCGACCTATATGATCTAGACTTCTAGGTAGACTGACCAAAATCCGCATGCATCCCCATGAGCTCCTAAAACAGCTATCTCAAGACCTGCCATCAATTTGCTCCCAATTAATTAGTTCATCACAGGTGTTCACGAATGCAGGGTCAACCACGAGGTTGAGTAAAATAACTAACAACAAGTATAGGACGAAATAAATGAAAATGCACAATATGATATGCTATGCAAATGCAAATGCCAATGCCAATGCAACTGCGCTCATCTCCCGAAACACCCGTTCATCCTGCCAATCCCTGGCCCGGGGTATCCATCATCCCAACAAAGTTGAGGTATCCATCATCCTAACAAAGTTGAGGTATCCATCATCCCAGTATAAAATTGAGGTATCAAATGCAAATGTTATGCCAACAATAATTAATAATCCCAGAACGAATCTGAGGTACCCAATACAAAAGATATGCCACAATAATAAATAATAATTGCCAACCAATTCATCTGAAACACAAAGCTGAGGCATCCAACAATAATAATAATATTCACTCAATAATCCAATAATCCATGTAATTCACATTACTTAATAAATTACACAAATCATTAATAATACGAGTTGAGTAGTTATCCTACCTGGATAACAAGTTAATCAAATAAACTGTCCAATTAACTCCGCTAATAATACTCCACGATACACACATCACCTAATCAAATAAATAATAAAATACGAATTACTAACTACTCTAATTACATAACCATTATACTATTCATTAACTAATTATTATATTTTATTTTTAACCCATTATCATTAATTATTACGGTATATGAAAACCCGAGTCAAAAGTTATTTCCGTCACTAGATAACCCAAAGCTCATTAATTAATTTCTTAATTACGATACAACCCGAGTTAAAACTAATTACGTTAAATAATTAATCAAATAACTAATTACGAATTATTACGTAAACTAATTATATTAAAAACCCGTCTAAAAACAAAACCCGACCCATGTTTAACACGTTTAGCCACCAAACCCGACACTTCACTCCAACTTGTATACACACCCGTTAAATAACTCACATCCCCGTCTCCCATATCAACCCAAACACCCAAACGAACCCGTTTTCCCAAAACCCACAGCCCCAACGCCTACCACCAGCTCCTCCATCACGCACTACCACCGCCAGCAGCCTCGCCATGGTCCATTCAATTGCCCTAACCACCACACACGACCACCATCTCACGTCCTAGTGACACCACCCAAAATATTACAACAACAACAACAAAACACTACCCTGCATACACGGTTTTCAGCCACCACCCACCACTAGCAGCCACCACCAACATCTCTCCCTAACTCCCCTAGCAACGACACTCACGACCCAGTCACAACCATCCCATGAACCACCCCCATACACGACGTAACCAACCACCACAATTCTTCCTCTGTTTTTCTTGCAACTCCGGCCACCCGCACAAACCACCTTCTATCACCACCCTGACGCCACCACTGGGCTCGCCCAAAATCCTACACCGATGACTACCCAACTCCCAGTCACGACAGCCCCAACACGCGACGTACAACTCGTCTTAAGACATGACCCGAAAACCCACAACAACACCCATCCTTCGAATTTCGGCCACCACCGCCACCAGTGGCCGCCACTGACATCACCACCACACTCGCCTCTCGCCCTTCCTTACCGCCTTCCAAGTCTCCAATCCCATCAACCAACACACGACGCCCTAGCCTCATCTTAAACCCGCGACAAACAAACGCCTAACGCATATAAACAGTCACGTAAAACCCATCAATAACCCTTCCCCCGTCGGTCAACGGTGGTCAACGAGAAGTCTGGTCAATCCTTGGTGGTCCACGGTCAAGGTCACGATTGGGTAAGGTCATACGGTGTTTAATTACGAGTTATATAAAATAATTACAAAACGAGTTATATTATGAGACGGTTTTATAAAACTTACCTTGAGGCAAATTGTTTAGATCTAGAAACCCTTATTTTTCTTCCTTTATGCTGCCTTTTGACTTTATGAGAGAATTAAAGACTTAGTGAGAGGGTTTGATTGCTTATATAGTAGTAGGGTAAGACAATTAGGAAGGAAATAGGAAACTTATATTATTATTGTATCATTATTATTATTTATGTATTATTAATTATTATCAATACTACTATTATTATTAATACTATAGTTATTATTACTATTAGTAAACAAGGCCCAATACATGGCCCACATCCATTCCCGACTCATCCATTATTTTATTATATTATTCCGTCTCACAACATAATTCTATAGTTTATAAAATATATTCTAAAACACATTTTAATAATTCCGCCGTCTGACCAACCACTAACCAAGCCTTAAAATACGAGGTATTACAGTCTTCCCTCCTTAAAACGAACTTCGTCCCGAAATTCACCACACTACCCATAAAAAATATCAATCTAAGGTCTCTCCCATGACAAAATGCTACATAAAATAGCGGGTATTACACAAATATTAATAAACATGTTCGAATCCACCAATGAATATTAACAAACGCACGAGTTTGACTTTCACATTAAGAACCCAACTCGAGAGCAGTCGCACAAGGTGATGTGCCTCTTCTAGAGGACGCTTCATGTGCTTCCCTTGTTCTGGGCTTGCTTTTGCCTTTAAACTCGTCTCGTTTTTTACGTAGTTTTATAATTAAGTTTATAATCAACTATTAATCGTATTATCGATGTTTCGATGTATTCGTTTATTTTTCTTAATTTTTTTATTTAACTCTTTTATTTCTTTTAAGGCGTATTTATGGCATGGATTCATGTACCCTTTTGTATTTTATTTCCTTGTAATTTTATTTATTTTGTTTATTTACATGTAATTGAACATAAATATTCACTTTGACCTAATTGCTTGTTAAATTTATATGTTAACCGACTTAGTTTAATTCGTATGCTAGGATTAATCCATTAATTGTTGCATTGCATGCATATAACTAAAGACATATCGAGTATAAATGACAATTCCCTGATCATTAGTAGAGGCCGCTATCGAGGCGGGCCGAATTAGGTGTTCTAGTATGAGCTTCCTAATACGTACCCTTACCCCTTACTCAGATATCTGTGAACACCAGTGTTCATTGGCATCACGAGAGTCATTCTAGACATGGAATGCTAAGGGTGACGGATTTCTTAGTGTCTATGTCACTACTTTGTGTCTTGACRTGAYGCGAWGTATTCGAACGGATCCAATTATCCACAAAAATTGGTGKCGACTCCACAAATTTAGGCTTGTTCAAACCATTCACCGGTTTCATGCCTTTCAAATTGGTAACGGTCCATGACGTGCTTTGTTAACACAAATTTCCGTGGGAGAAGTACCGCCGCCTCATACATAACCAACGCGCGAGTGCGCGCCGCGGGGGTGGCCTATGTCCACATTTTGGCGACTCCGCTGGGGATGATACACTTAGACTAAGTCTAATGTTACCCGGTTGAAACTTGAACAAGGTTAGGGATAGTTTATATGAGACAGTCATTAGTTTTCATTACTCGATCTTCTTAGGTCGTTTCAGTCGGCCTTCCTAGGCTCTTAATCAAACCAATTCGACTAATTGTCCCGTCTCGAGGGTGCAAATTCTTATTTACCCCTAGTAGATGGATAGCCATTGATGTCAACCACACCATGATGCTTACTCATGTTTGTATCGTGAGCTTTCACTACTCGAGGAAATGGAACTAGGAATCGGCCTTACTCATGTTTGGTGTGGACCTCTCCACAGACTAGGGTTTGATAGCTTGGTGTAGCAACCCACCCTTCTAAACCAAAACCCCTTTAAAGCGCTCAATATACCGTTATTATGCATGTTCGTATGCCATGTGTTTTCCGAGTCAATCACAAGTCTTAATTTATAAACCAAATAATGCCAAATTTTCGGTAATTAAAATTCCATTTCCAAAACTTTAAGTTTTCCGTAATTAAAATTCCCTCTTCTAAAATTCAAATGTCCCGTAATTAAAATTCTAATTTCAAAGTTTCAAAATTTTTGTATTTCTGTTTTCCAAAATTCCCAATTTCAAAGATAGCCTTTCAAAAAAAAAAAAAAAAAAAATCAAAACTTTCGAAAAAAAAAAGAAAAAACATCTTTTTTAAAAAAAAAATATATATATCTTTTCAGAAAATGCAAATGTGTAAATTCAGATGGGCTAAATAAAGAGTCAAAATTCAAGCCAAGTCATTTCTTAGTCAAAACTCCGTCGGATTATAAACCCGTCTTCCCTTTATATTTTGGGTCATCAAAATTCAAGTAGAGTCCAAAGGTGTTATGCCGTCATTTTGGACCTCCTACACCGAGCCATTCCAAAATCCGTCTCTCAAATTATCCTAACATGACCTTCGAGTACACACATACCCAAACTGCGAGTCAAGTTGTTAAAATACGTGTCTTGGTCCCAATGGTGTCGCTATTTTATTAATGTCATTTGTCTAAGGGTCACTCCGTCAAAGTCAACACTTAAGTCTAAAGTCAAAATCAAAGCCAAACACCATGAGTTCAAGCACGAGAAGTCACTCACGACGTTTCAAAAACTCACAATCAAATCCAGTCATCCTGTCTTGTCCTCAAACGCGTTCCTTCGTGTACCACCTGGTTTGTTGCCTTAGTTTGTGTGATCCCCAGCCAAATCGAGTTGTAACACACGTCATTTCTGTCGAACATGAATCCTGCAAGTTCTGCCAGTCAGCAAGGTCACGAAGCATCTCAAGCCACAATCACCGTATCTCTTCAAGACATTCATGCCATGGTTCTGCGCCTTCAAGCCACAGTTGAAAATTTGAGCACTCGCGTCCTGACCCTTGAAAATGGGATGGTGAAGAAGAACACGCCATGTCGGGTAACCACTAGTCTAGGCCAGCCAAAGCCTACATCTTGCTATAACTGTTGTTCTAGGAAACCGAATACTACCGGAAGAAAGCATGAGAGACATCAAAGGGTACTCTCTGATCTGGGCATGTCTTATGCCAATGCTCTGAAGAGACTCTCTGCCCAAGGCAAGCTACATCCGATAGTTCTGACTCCAGATCCACCTTTAGAAAAGCAAATGAACATCTGAAAAGGCAAAAATTATTGTCTGTACCATCAAGGTAGAGGCCACGACATCGAAGAGTGTTTTCTCTTGAAACACACCATCCAGGATATGATCGAAGATGACAACCTTCCAGTGCCACCTTCTGTCGAGCAACTCAAGAAGGTAGACTCTCTTGGGTCTAGCATCGTTAAACATAACCAAGAATCATCCCTAGACTGTTCACACCTCCTCACTCCTCATGACGACGGAGAGATCAATGTGCTTGAGAAAGATGATATCCAGAGCGGAATGCTCATGTTTTCTGTCACTATCAACAATAAGTTTTCCAAATTAGAAGTAGCTATCGACAATATAAACGCTCTACTTTTCAACATGGAGAGTAAGTTCATCACATTGGAAGACCGGTTTCTTAAAATGGGTAAGAAGATTGCTGCCCAACATCTCAAACAGAAAAGTGTTCAGGAAATCCCTCAAACAGACAGTCTCAAGGTGAAGGCAATAGTAAATAGTCCTTCTTACGCTACCCATCCATCTTATCCAAGGATAAAAAGAACAAAGGCAACCTCATGGAGCCTTCATTAAAGAATCTAAAAAATCCTCCAAGGTCGTTCACCAGTCTAGGCATACCTTATGCTTTAGCTTTGAAAAGATTATCCTCTCTAGGTCTTATACAACCTATTGGTCCAACCCCAGATCTTGACCCAAAAAAGAAGTCCAAGTTTTGGAATGGCAATTCATATTCTCAATATCATAGGGGCATGGGGCTTGACACCGAGAGTTGCTACAAACTAAAACATGTCATTCAAGATAATATTGAAAGTAACAAGTTTCATATATCGATCTTCACTCAAATTGACAATAAAGGTGATAGAGCTAACCTCTTGGAAGCTCCACCCGAAACACCGGGACGGGCTCCTAGAGCATTCTCCGATCTTGGCATTACTTATGCAGTAGCGCTACAAATGCTAGTATCACAAGGCAAATTATACATGCTCGATCCAACTCCAGGCCCTGAAAATATACTTCCTAGATGGAACAGTAATGCATATTGCCAATATCATCGTGGTAGGGGACACGATACAGAAGCATGCTTTTGTTTGAAGCATAAGATCCAAGATATGATTGAAAGTGCGGAACTGTCCCTCTCAACCTTTAATCCACATGGCAGCTTAGGCAATCCTCATGGATATGCCGCTTATTAGAAAACTCTTCTCGACTGCTACCCTTCTAGTGTTCCCAACGATGAGGATAAGGTGATCAAATGGATGAATTCTGAAAACCGAATGTTGAAGCCAGTCGCTGGAAGAGAGAATGTTCAAGCATGGGCCGATGATTACGAGTCTGGATCTAAGATTGAGTCCGAGCCTGCGTCCGAGCCTTAGGCTTTCTTTCCCATAATTTTTCAAGTATCTGTTCTTTATTTTCATTTCCATTTCCTAAAGTGGCAACCTGGGGGCTGTCCCACGAGTCACGTTCTCTCAAGTCTATGCTAAATAAATTCATAATTCCAATAAAAGTACAATTTTCAATTTACATATCATTCCATCTCTTGCTTACCATTTCCTGTGACAACAAGAGTTGGTTTGAGA
Organism: Silene noctiflora; assembly: GCA_009801015.1. NCBI lineage: Eukaryota > Viridiplantae > Streptophyta > Magnoliopsida > Caryophyllales > Caryophyllaceae > Silene > Silene noctiflora. The sequence continues at coordinate 162,961 of VHZZ01000162.1, forward strand.
CATTTTTAAAACAACCAAACATGTCGAGTCAATGTGAGTGGTTGAAGATCTGACAACTTAAGTGATGTTTTGTTCTGAGTGGTTGAAGATATGAAACTCCGTGTCCATTTTCTTTACCTATTCCATGTCTGGCAATAGAAACCTCGTTATAGCCTAGTTTCGGACGAGCATATATCAAGAGATTCTAGGACGAATCTAGACCGTCTCCCTTATTAATGATCCATGATGGAAGGCAAGCCCATTTCCCACAATACACAACCTGTTTACTAAAGATCGGCCATCTCACACAAAAGGTGTTAGTCTAACCCAAATCCATGATAGCAAGTCAACATCAAATTCAAAGGCAGATCCAACACAAAAACAAAAACACAAGCCACGAGCCAAAGAAGAAAGCCTTAATCAAGAAGAGAGGTCAATGCCAATATCAAAAGGTAAAATCCAAAGCAAACCTAAGGAATAGATCCCGAAACTAAGCGAGATAGATTCCGGACCAATAATCTGAGTCCAATCTTGAAATCAAATGTCGAATCCTGAAATCAAATGCCGAATCCTGAAATCAAATGCCGAATCCTGAAAGCAGATGCTAATAGTCAACGACAGAATCTGAAGCTGAAGACGCCAGAGTGTCAGCTAGAACCACCATATAGCCTACTGCACACCCAAAGTCCTTCTCGAGACCGTTACAAGGAGATAGTTAAGAATTTTGAGAATCCTCTCAAGCTTGTCACATATACCCAACCTTTAGGGGCCAAGACATGGAAACTTGATCCCACGTCATTTAACCTACCATTTTTGTGCGCGGGCTACATCAAGCCCGAGACCCCATTTCCAAGCCACATTACAAGCCATAACTCATCAAGCTTTAACTCCACAAAAACAAGCTCCAGAGATTTGTTGATACAAAGCCTCTTATTTCCAAGCTCTACACTCTGAAATATCCAAGCCATTTTCACCTTGGCCCAGACAAGGAGTCATCAAACATTTTGCTACCCGGAACGGGACGTACCCAACCATCCTTAAGGTCCACTTTTGAGTGTGCTCACATGACAAGGAACTTTTTTATAAACCTACCTCACCTCTTGGTCTATGATCAGAGAGGGATTTATCTCAAATCGATTTTTCGAGTCACTAAAGGAATATACCCTCGTGACCCATGCACTTTAAAGCCCTAACAGCTAGCTTAGGCACACGCTCATAACTACGATCTGGTTTGATTTCTCTCCCGTGAATACGTAGGCAGTCCTTCAACAAGGACACAACCACCCCATCCATCAACTTTCGACCTCAATCATCGACCTTTCAACCATCCTAAACAAGTACCCGAGTCGTGTTCTAATCCCGGGGGCTTCTCTTCAGAGACGTCACCCTTTCTTCATTCTTTCTTTTATTCCTCTAGTCTCATTTAAGTCAAGTTAATGCTCGGTCCTGGTAATGACAAAGGTCTTAGATCGATTCTCCGAGTCATTGTGCCTCACTACAACAAACAATGGTAAAAGATATCAAAGTAAACAGCTGATCCATGGGTCATGCCATACCTTTATACGTCCCCATCACTGGAAGATCCTCTATCTTGGGAACTGAAACGCGTTGTCGCCCATATTTTGCTAGGATTGCGCATACTTAGGCAAAATCTGTCAGAGTTATCCCCGTGTCACGTCAAAACTAAGTTTGTATTACGTGCGTCGGTCTATCATCCTGCGTTCGTAGGGTCTATGTCGTGTCAGTCATGTGTCTGAAGCCATTGGATATGCATAATGCATTACAAGCAACAAATACAATTTATTAAAGAAAGAGTTTCCAAAAGTTGTTTGTTTTCTTCCATGAGATCACGTGGTAATTGTTTAAGTGCTTACGTGCTATTTTCCTATTATATTGTTTGTGTGGCCACTAACCATGCAGAAATTATAAGCTCGCTCCAACCGAAGGCTTCACCTGAGCCCTTATTCCCTCCAGCAAGCATCCAAAGACTTCAACCTGCAATCCCCGACGGCAGTCAAGTCTCAATCAAGATGTTCCCAATTGTCGATATGCTCCCCAGTGGGTTACATTTCCCCAAAAAGAGTTCACTGTGGGCCTACAACCCCTTGTACTTCTCAATACTCCCCAGCGAATCGCAATTCCTCGGCGAGAGTCCACTACAGGCCTACAGCTTTTGTACTTCTCGATGAAACCGAATTTGCTTCCAACCAATGCAAGCTAAATTCCCTTGGCGGTTCCAAACATTCCTGCCTTTGTTACCTCTCCTCGACGGTTCCAAACATTCCTACCTTTATTATTGTTATGTTCTCCATAGAGTTCCCACACTTTTCCTAGTTCCTACGCCTTAGAAAGCCTGGGTTCGTATACCCTAATTTCCCTAGAGTTCATATGCTTCTACCCCTAGGATCCCATTTCCTTTTAGGTTCGTACACCCTAATTTCCCTGGAGTTTATACGCTTCTACCCCTAAAATCCCGTTTCCTTGTAGGTTCATACACCCATCTTTTAGGATCATACTCCTTTAAAGTTCTTACACCCCTAACCTTGGTTACCCCTTAGGTTGAACTTATATTTGGCCTCCTTCCCATCGATGTCTTCCTTTAAGGCCCACACCCTAGCACAAATCCTTACATATCCTTTAGGTCTCATCCCTCGGCTCCTACGCGCCTCCGGAAACATCTCAGGAAAAAAGGCTTCAGGTAAGATTTCTTCTTATGGCCGGCGAGCCTTCCCACGTAGTCTATTGGACTTTAGACGACCCTTCCCGGAAGTCGACAGACTCTAAAATTTTCCCGACGACAGGTCCTTGGTTAAGTCCCCTTAAACCGTCTCGCGTCGCCATAGTCTTCAGGTTGTAATTTTCAATTGACTTGAGGGATATACTTTGACTTTCGCCTAGTCCAAGCCTTAATCAAAGTGGGGGCTCTGTAAATACCTCGTTTCTGCTCCCTTCCCTAAACACTCGATGATGATTGGACCGCATGTTTAATACACGAAGCGTTATTTGACATTCTATTAATTCGACATCAAACGATTGCCTAAATAGTCGTGTCAACCCCTTCATTTTCATCTACGCACCAATACGATCGTTTTGGCAATAATTAGAGTACATTTGGAGTCCGGGTCAAAAACCGTCTTCAATTTCATAAATCGTCAATTTTTTCTCAAAAACCATCTCAAATATGAGTCGAGATATTTGTAAGAATCCTAAAATATTTAAAATATTCTCAAGATTTCGAAAATATCTTATTTTGACGAAATAAGGAAAATAAATCATTTCCAATTTCTGAAAACGCAGAAATCTCTGCTGTTGGAGGGCAAACAGCTCCAGGAGAGGGCGCACAGCCTGCTGCACCTCTTCCTGGGCTTGTTTCCAGCGTCGTCCAGATCAGCAGGGAATGACTGTCGAGAAGAAATGCAACAGCAATTGCGTCTGTTGGAATAGTCGCAGCATCTGCTGCGCCTCTTCCAGAGGTTGCTTATCTGGTGCTGCTCTTCTTCTTCTTCTTCTTCTTCTTCTTCTTCTTCTTCTTCTTCTTCTTCTTCTTCTTCTTCCTCGAGTACCAATTGTTTCGTTCTTTCTTTATTTTAATTCGTTTTCTTTCATAAATCCAGTTTCTAAATTTATTTTCATCTTGCGATTTAAATCCTTTATAATCAATATTTAATGGTTTTCGTCATCTTATTCAAACCCGGATTCTTAATGGTTTGATTTTCTCCATATTCAATCATTGAGATTCGACTTTTGTACATATTTTCAGTTTTCGGTTTTTTGTTCATATGTAATTTGTTAATCACTTTAACTCGAGTCAAATATTAATAAACGTGTTTGAATCAACCAATGAATATTAACAAACGCACGAGTCTGACTTTCACAGTCAGAACCCAACTCGAGAACAGTCGCACAAGGTGATGCGCCTCTTCTAGAGGACGTATCATGTGTTGCGCCTGTTCTGGGCTGGCTTCTGCCTCTTAACTCGTCTCGTTTTTTACCTAGTTTTATAATTAAGTTTATAATCAACTATTAATCGTATTATCGTTGTTTCGATGTATTCGTTTATTTTTTTTAATTCTTTTATTTAACTCTTTTATTTCTTTTAAGGCGTATTTATGGCATGGATTCATGTACCTTTTTGTATTTTATTTCCTTATAATTTTATTTATTTTGTTTATTCACATGTAGTTAAACATAAATATTCACTTTGACCTAATTGCTTGTTAAATTTATATGTTAACCGATTTAGTTTAATCCATATGCTAGGATTAATCCATTAATTATTGCATTGCATGCATATCACTAATGACATATCGAGTATAAATGACAATTCCCTGATCATTAGTAAAGGCCGCTATCGAGGCGGGCCGGATTAGGTGTTCTAGTATGAGCTTCTTAATACGTACCCTCGCCCCTTACTCAGATATCTGTGAACACCAGTGTTCATTGGCATCGTAAGAGTCATTCTAGACATGGAATGCTAAGGGTGACGAATTTCTTAGTGCCTATGTCACTACTTTGTGTCTTGACGTGACGCGAAGTATTCGAACAGATCCAATTATCCACCAAAATTGGTGGCGACTCCACAGATGCAGGCTTGTTCAAACCATTTACCGGTTTCATGCCTTTCAAATCGGTAATGACCCATGACGTGCTTTGTCAACACAAAGTTTCGTGGGAGAAGTACCGCCTCAAACATTACCAATGCGCGGGTGGCCCATGTCCACACATGTAGTCGGTGCACTCCTCTAGGTGGTTGGTCTCAGGTAGGTTGGTTGTATCAGGTAACCTCATCCATCTCATTCCTCTCACCCTCCAAGCCAAGGTCATGTCACTAAGCACTCTGAACCATTTCTGATGTAAGAAGTAGTCCTTATCCATAGTCGGCACACTCTTGAACATCGCAGAAAACTCGGGAGAAGGCTCAAAGTTGGTCAACCTCTAAGCCAAGAGGGTCACGATAGCCCCATAACTAAGGTGACGATGTGAAGACTGGGCCATGTGTGCCAAACTAGCACACACTATGGCAGGGGCATTGTAGTAAAAACGCTCCTTTCGCTTCGGATTCAGATAGGACATCAACAACATTACCTCATGGGAGTTCAACTTGCTCACATCATTCCTCCCGTAGAGTAAACAAGTCATCATGTGAAGGAATATCCTAAGGGTCACGTGCTGCACATCGTTAATCAGCATGGCACTAACACTTAGTGTCGTACCGGTGATCAAAGAGAGATAAGTGCTCGCCCCGCACTCCTTGAAGACATCCAGGTAATGACCCGCAGTGGCCTTCTCTAGCCCCAACTGCTCCGCTACATCAACCATGGTAAAAAAAAAGTAGGTATTCATCAACCTAAAGCTAACAGTTTCACCATCTTCATCATAAGAGTAAAAGCTCATAAATTCTAAGGCCAAGAACTCGTAAGAGTGCTTACGAAGCCGATACAACCCCAATATACCAAACGTCTCAAATATATGCCTAACATCAACCTCAATTCCCAATTCCTTCAAGATACTAACATCCACACACCTATTAGCTTTCAAGGTTCGAGTCATCAAAGCTACAAAAGTTTCCCTTTGATTGAAATAAGCAAACACAGCGGGAAACGTAGGTCCTTGGCTTCCTTGGCCTCACTCGGCGGTAACACCTACTAGGGTCCTCTTGCTTGATGGTTTGGTGGCGGCGGCTCTCGGCATACCGTAAAAACATGGTTTAGCAACAAATTTCTGACTTAATTAAGGTTAAAACAAAAGAGATTTTCAGATTTGATACATTCAAAGACAAGGCCTTAAGACAGATTTTTCGCTCAAAATACTCTAAATCAAGTACAAAATGGGATGGTATTAGCATCTTATAACCTTTTTCAACCTTAAAAGAGGATTTAGAGTACCCAAAATCAAAATTTGGGGGTAAACCCTGGAAATTTCGGGATCAATTTCTACAAAATTTAGGCTCAAAATCGTGGTTTCTAGCATCAATAACAAGAGCTAAAGCAATTTTCATTGAAATTCAACACCTATAGCATGATTCTAAAGCATAAAAATCAAAATTTCAGTTTCTAGTTGATACTTTTCTACCCCAAATCATATTGAAAACAAAAGAAGTAAAGTTACCTTGCAAATTGGATGAAAAATTGAAGTCAAGGATGAGCAAAGCGGATTGAAAGACTAACAGCACAAGTTTCTCAAGATTTTGGTAGAGGAAAATTAGTTTGAGAGAGTTTGAGTGTGAGTAAAATAGAGTGTGTGTCGAAATAAGAGGAGAAAAGAACATATAGATAGCCGAATTTCTAAAACGCGATTTCTGGGTAAACAGGGGCACTCTTTCGAGTACGAGTCACACTCGGTCGAGTATCCGTTACTCGGTCGAGTGTCAGGTACTCGGTCGAGTTTCAGAATTTGGAAGATTCAACCTTGCTTCTGCTTCTCACGAACTCGGTCGAGTAGCCTGCGTACTCGGTCCAGTACGAGCAACTCGGTTGAGTGCACCTATGTACTCGGTCGAGTTTCCCAAAAAGGTCAAAGAAAACGGTTTACGTCCATAACATCTGCGTTCCTGCAATACAAGACATCGTTCGGAGTCTACGAAGCATCTTAGAACTTGTCACTAATTAGTTCTTAGTTACGACTGTAGATACCTCGTTTCTGCACTTTTCGCCAACCACCTAGTGATGATTGAGCCTCATGTTTAATACACGAAGCGATATTATGACATTTCATAATTCGTCGACAAACGATTGCTCAAACAGTCGTCTCAACCCCTCTGTTGTCATATACGTGCCAATACGGTCGTTTTGACAGTAATTAGAGTGCATTTGGAGTCCGGGTCAAAACCGTCTTAATTTTCAGAAACCGTCTTCAATTACTAAAAAACATCTCAAATCTGAGTCATGATGTTTCTATGAATCCTAAATAATATCTAAATATATTTTTAAGATCTCGGAAAATATCTTATTTTGACGGAATAGGGAAATCAAATCCTTCCCAAACTCTGAAAACGCGTAAAACTTCGCTGCTGAG
>VHZZ01000162.1:236183-250243 GCA_009801015.1 Silene noctiflora
TACCATCTCGGTTTCCCGAGGCAATGATCATCAAAAGACAATAACGAAACATATTAAATAAAGTATTTAAAGGATTACACAGTCTCAAACTCCAAAACCAAAATTTTCTAAACAACTATCTGCATACAAGTCTCAACATCTATGGATAAACTCGACACAACGCAGCGGAAACTCTAATAAGGTGAATGTTCATCCATCCCTCATGCATCTTAGCTATACCTGTTCAAATCTGCTCACCTTCCCCGAATGGATCATCACAGTTACAACAAACAATACGGGGTCAGTTACTGTCAYATAATCAAACCAATGAAACATAACAACATTAACATTCTCCTTCCCACGTCACCTCACATCACATCACTGACTACACACCCAAGGTGTGTAGCCCTGCGAGTGGGAGACCGCAGCCGTTCCCACCTAAGCGGCTAAGCCCCGCTCATCATACCGAGCGAAAACCCCAGTTCCTTAATGTGCACATCCCCTCCCGTGGCGGGTTCCACGGAGGGCGAACCAAGGGCGTGAAGCCACTCCCGCAAGTGACTTCACTCAGTCGAGAACGCATCTCGCATCATACTCCTATCTCCCCTCCATCACAACGCAACAACATTCACCACATAACATATAAATCACAACACAACAATGTCAACCTCATTATACAGTAAACAGCAGCCAAGCACCACAACCACATAACGTATAGTACTGAGTAGGGGAAACCTACCTCTAGCAAACCGCATAGACTTCCCACGCAGCCTTACCGCACAAGCTACCATCGACACCCTATGCTAGCATCTGGCGACAAGATCGTTCCCCGACTCCTACTCCCAACTCTCATGGCGATGCACCTCCCTTTGTTCTCGAAAGGGTGAGAACAAGGGAGAACTGACGAGGCGACATCTAGGTTTCAGGGAAAAGAAAAGAAATGAAAAGAAATTGATTCGACTTTCTGATTTCGCGATATATCTTTTTTCGTTGCTCGTAACTTACTCGATCGAGTAACTTAGTTACTCGATCGAGTGCCCACAGCTAGATCGAGTGACTCAACTACCACACATCTACGAGGTACTAAACGAGACTCGGTAAGTACCAAGGTCAGTCAACGATGGTCAAAGGTCCTAGAAGGGCGGGTATTACAGTGTGTGCCAGCCCGTATCAATGGGCCGATTTTTTCTAGCCGAGCCAGCCCGCGTGCCAGCTTGCGCTTATACCCGGGTCGGGCCAATGCCCCAAATTTCCGGCCTAACCTGGCTTGACCCGCTAAAAATTCAAAAAATACTATATTGGTTGTGCCTGGGCCAGACATTATGGAGCCCAGCCCGCCCCTTTTTAGTCACAGGCCTGGGCCACAAATTGACGGCCAAGCCCAGCCCGTCCCGACCCTGTATCCACCCCTAATGAAACCTATGTCAACTCGGCCCGTTCATGAAAAATTGTTAATGTAACCAAATTTTATGAGATATATTTTGATTATCNATGAGATATATTTTGATTATCTAATTCATATATGCTTATTATTTTGTCTAATATATATATGCTCCAATATGCAATAATAGCATTTGTTATTATGACCCGTGCATTTTTTTTTACCCGGGTTTAAAACTAGTTATAGGTTAAAGTGTTGTTATTAAAACTCGTATCACCGGATAAGATAATGTGATCCAAGAACACAAGTCAGAAAATGGGGGTCACAAGTCACAACTGAAAAAGTTAAAGATGCCCAAAATAGTAGGACCCCAAAAACAGTAAGCATTGACATGCAACCATCACAATCACATATTTCACATCCACCATCCTTACTTTTTTTATGTATTTTTCTCACTTCAATTATCACACTCAAATGACTCAATATGGTTCAGATAATCACTGAACAAAGTGACCAATGACCAGTGACCACACCTCCACACTCCCTCCAACCCCAACAGTCAACTGTGAAACATTCATTCATTCATTCATTCATGTCTCTTGTTTAACTTACAACCACCCAATCACACCTTTCCTTTTATGGTCATATAATCACCAACGTGGTCTATTCTCCCCCCTTCAATCTTCCTTCAATTATTGTTATTCCTCATTTGTTGACGATTTAATGGTGGCCGTTGATCATGTGATGCGGAGGGACGGTTGAGATTCCTTGTCTTGAGAGTTCTGCTAGCACACTGTCTGTTGATGGTGGTTTTAGACCTATTGGTAGTGGTAACCATGGCTTGCTTATTGCTTCCTTCACCACCTTGTCTATCACTTCCTCTCCCTGTGTCATTCATTTATGGATTAGTCACTTAAATATCGGCAATCGCATAATAATTTGGTCGTTGTCAGCTTGCTTCGCTAGTAAAGTCACTACGGGTGATACTCATGATTAGCGTTTGAATATTGTCGGCAAACAGATTTGCCCTAGTAGCTCCCTTTACCCAAAAAATAAAAATAAATAAATAAATAAAAAATAAATAAAAATTGGCAAACGTACACTTACACGTCAGATGTAACCGCGTTAATTGTAATTCGTAATTACTTCGTACCGAATAAGGACAATTACAAAAGTCATTAAGTGGTTGTAGTTAGACCATGCTCAAACAAGATCACCAACTGGGTCGTGACCTTATTGGGTCATCTTAATCACATACTAAGCATTATATTAGCATGACCTTTGAGTAGAAGAGGTCAATTGGTGACCTCCACTTCATATCCATGACCCATTTGGTGACCTAGTAGGTGGCACCTTGTGATTACTTGGTCACAAATATATTTGTTCGTAATTAATAAAAAGTATGAGAGGGTTTTTGGTGGGGTAAAAAAATGTGGAAAATGATTGGGTTGGTAACCTAGGTCGCGACCTTCAGCGTAGGAGGGTGAAAGTAAATCAAGATAAATAAGATGGGATTAAGGGTTAAAACGTTGGTGATGGGAATGGTCTTAGGATCAGAATTTGAGTTAAAAATTCATTATTAGCCTAAAATACGTGTCGTCTAACTCCCTTTGCACCAAAGAACCATATGACAAATAAAATGAATAAATATAGACTTAAAAGAAAAATGATCGATGCATTAATATTTTGTTCCTTTTACAACGGTGGAACCTATGACGGGTTACCGTTTTGACATACGCACACTAGGTACATTACTTATAAGACGGTTATTTGTTAGAGTATAAAATCTATCTTGAAACTCCAACATCAGCTTAAGCTAGATGGTTTCTCGACGGGTTCAAGTCTCACCCGCCCCCCATTTCTTGGAATATTAAGCACCAGGTATGGGGGGCCTACAATTACATCCACATTCCACAAGGCATTTGTGTGAGAGGCGTGTTAAAGTATAAAATCAATCTTGGACTCCTCCAAAGTCCAACCATAAAGTCGATTTTATACAACTAGCAATTTTTTTTAGACCGGCCAAGATTAGGTATGAGGTGGTTATCAGCTTAATATTGGTAATGTTGCATCAATCATTCATGTCCAAGACTCCTATATCCTAAGGCCTCAAAACTATAGAGCAACATTGTGAATGAGCTCTTACATAGTGGAGTAGTAAAATCCTTTCCTTTTAATAAAAGTCAATATGAAAATGAATGAGCTACGAATTTTTAGGGGAAAACGGAACATGCATTTGACATAGACCTTTTGCCTAGCAATTGAACTTATGTATATTTTTTTTTTGAAGTTTTTAAGTTATATTTTAATTTTTTGACTTCACTCAAAATTAACTGAATTTATATGTATAATTTTTTTAAGATTAATGTCTAAGGGAACGAATTTATAAACTCTATAATAAAACTCATAATTTATAAAACAAAACTCGAAAAATTTATTACAAAACTCATAAACTATAAGAGTACAACTGGTTGTATAATCTATGAAGTGTATTTTGTGTAGTTAAGAGCTATAATTAGGTGATGTTCCCATAAGTTTGGCATTAAACATTGAATTTGAAGCATTATTAGAGTATGATGGTAAGTTTAGGACAAGGGTAAGAAATTGGACCATTTGGCCAGGTACCATTTTGTTTAGACTTTAATGTTTGAGAAGCACCTTTCTTAAGCCTGTAAAGATGATGTACACTACACAATACTATAGGGTGGGCCACTTTTTATTCTTAAATTAATAGACCATGTGATTCTCCACTAGTCCCCCCCTTCTAAACTTGCAACACTTGTGTGTACTATGTTGTAGGACGGTAGGACGGTGCGCTCGACTCGCTCGACTCTTAAAAGACGATTTCAAAATTTTAGCGGGATTATTGTATGAATTGTTTCGAATTTCCAATGTTTTTAAAAAAAATTGATTTTGTTTATCGGAATTAGCGGTGATTGGATATTTTGTTCTGAATTTTCATAATAAGCGGCTCTCGTTGCCTACATTGCCTTGCCCTGACCATGGGAATGGGGGTAGACAAACATGTAAAGTGAGAAACATCATGTCACTTCCAATAATTCTAAAATCTTATGGGACATGACGAAGAGAGCAATTATATGGAGCATGGCTGCAGGCTGCATGATAGCCATGAGGATCAAATATTTGGGTTGAATAAAGCAGTAGAATTATTTTTACGACTGCACAAATGCTTCTATATAATTTTGGCCTAAACATAATTGCGATTAAGCAACTTTGATTAGAATGAATTTCACCTTCTCAACCAAAAGTCTCGTAAATTCGAGTGTTAGACTCTTTCATCTTTGGATAACCAATGGCTAATTCAATAACTAGGTGAAGTTAAACATGATTTTACAGTAGTGGACTTAAACAAGTGTATACGTCTACAAGGAAAAAAATTAATACAAAAGGAAAGAAATCAATGTTACCGGATGCGTAGCAGGAGAATGTTTCCCATAGATATCAGGACTTTGGAACCGATAAGCTGGTTGTATCTGTCAAAATGACAACTTTTATAAATGGCTACACTTGTTATGTTACTTGTGGATGAAATCAACTTTTGGAACCCACAATCGATCCTCTAAATCCTTAATAAGATAGAGCGATGAGTTCAACTCACCGGAGGGTAGTTTATGGATGCGCCTGGATGTGGGGGTGGCATCACTGGGCAACCCCATGCATCAGCATGCATCTGAAACAAACTCATTAAAATTAATACAAAATAAGGAGGAAAAACGATTACATTTTATAGTCGTAAGATTTTTGCGCTATTCTCACAATTTTTTATAAGAAAAAGTGAAATCCTGATGAAAAAGTGACAGTATAAACCCATCATGGTTATGTCATGGCTGTTAATAATCTCCGAAACGCATATGAATCAAACGGCTCGGGCAAGGGCACCCTTCTCTGAAATCATAATGACCACAAATAATAAAAACACTGAAAATGTTTCTTACACTAGGATATGGCTTCCATTGCCAGCTTTCGACAGGTTGCCAAGGATATGTTGGCGGACCCCACATAGGTAGTCCAGGTGGGCGGCCACCCTGCTGTCCCCATACCGGATAAACTTGGCCTTGGGAGTAAGAGTGATTGGTTTGATAGGGAGGGTATGCCATCACTGCTCTCTGAGTATAGTAATTCCTTTGCATTGAATCTCTAGGTTGTGGCCATCGTCGTTCATCTTCCTTTGGCAAAATATGTCTTCTGTTCATTCTGTATTTCTGCACATAAGATATTTTAGTCTGATTGATTTCTTAATTTTAGCGTTGGCAGATATGGTAGATTTTGCTGACAAGCATGAAATTCGACAAGACAAATCAACCTGTAGATGGCTGGCTACATTATGTCGCGTCAAACCATCCACTTTCATCAGCTCAAGAATACGAGACGGGATGGCTTGATCAACACCTAGTTGCTCCACTGCTTGAACAAACTTTTTATGCAACTCCGGCGTCCAGTCTACCTGAATTGGTCATTAAAGTTGCTTTAACTGATTCCAGAACAACGTACAGACTCGACCCGACCCAAAATGCAAAAAATTACCTTAACCATTTCAAAGGTCTAAACATTACCTTCACTTTCTTCCGGTTACTCTTTGGTCTGGATGATTTCTGAGAGGAAGATTCCTTATTCAGGTTGTCTATAAAATCGCGAAGAGTAGTATCGTCTCCATTATCGTTTGGTTTGGGCGAGGAATCATCGGAACCCTTAGAACCATCACTGGGATCTTCCTCTTTGATTGCTAACTGAGGTGGATCTACCTCCATACTGACAAATGAATTGTCACAAGTTGTGTCGACAAATTTTGTTTCCGGATCAACGTCCCCACTCTCTTTCACAGGGGAGCAGTTGGTTTGATCATTATAGTCTCCATCATCCAAGGACCTTCCTCCTTGTTTTATTTGAGGAGTTGATGGAGCAGGAAACTTATCGGTAAATCCTGATTGATCGCAGTCATTTTCCTCCATCTCGGTATCATTATTTGGGTCTTTAGATACTTCATTTTGGGTAGAATTGCTGAACTGCTGCAATTTTAGAACAGAACCCACAAAGTCTTTGACAGATTTGAGTGACTCTGAATTTTCGCTTTCACTTGTGTTAAATGCCTATCAAGATAAACAAAATTAAATCCCTTATTTATCAATACTGACAAAATTCGCGGTTTCCATAATGAGACATCCATCAATAAATTATCAAGATTTAAATTTTCATTCAGCATTATTTGTGGTCATTATGGTTTCTCATTTCATTATCATTTCCATGCCGATCATTCATTAACACGGTGAGCAGGAAGGCAGACCTTATGAACTACATGCTGCCAGATGTTTCTCAGTTTCTCCTCGGATAGCGGCTTTATAAGGAACTCAACTGCACCGAGCTGCCATCAATCAAACAGAGATTACTATCTCAGAGGGATCAAATGCGAGAAGTGGGCATTTTAAAGAAGCAAGTGTCAATGAGTTAGTATGATAACTTTTGAATCGTCAGTCAGAAATAATACCGCTATGCATTTCATCATGGTGCTCAAACAGTTCTCCTCGGACATCACTACAGCCAGAAAAATTAAAATGATAATTAAATTAGGAAATGAATTTTTTTTTTTTTATATATAGACGGTGAATGTAATCTTTTGCTTTGGAATATAACGTAGTAACCAAAAAGGCTCATTAGACTATATACATGTACTCCTTATGTTGTCTAGTCGAAGTTGCAATTTTCTCGAGGAAATTGTCACGAGTCATTCCAAAACAACCTAGCCATATTTGGTTTAATCGACATACAGCCCCTTTACCCCATCATAAGCAGGACAAATCTTCGAGCTACCTGGGTCATGTTTTACTTTATATCGACAACATACGATGAGTAAGCTAGATCACAAATCACATTGCTCAAATATAGAGATACAACTCCAGCATTTATCGTTATGAACATAAACACATAACAAAACCCATGACAAATAAAATAAGAATCTATTGTAAGTCTGTAACTAGAGTCAGACAGAATGCTTACTGATTGTTGGCAGGTCTTTAGCAGTTTCCAAAAATTTATACCGCTCGTCGATATTCTGCATACTTATCTATTATAAATATAAAACGAACTGGATTTTAGTCATATACGAAGTATTTTGCGACGAGGAAGTGAGGAACTGGTCAAACAGATAATTACTTATATATGTATACAATGCCTGGGCCTAAACAAAAAGCGATTATGTACTTGTAACTTGTCACAGCTTTACAATAGAGCATGGTACCTCTACTATGGCAACATGGAAGCTCTCATTTTTGCTTTCAATGGTACATAGAGCCTCATGATCACTAAAAACCGACGTCACTGCACACAACAAGTTCACATTGTCATTTATTTAATTTAAGGAATAATATTCACATTATTTAGATTCCGTCACAATTCACAAATCACCGATAACATCACCGTCATATTATTTGCAGTAGATGATCATTTTTTTTCTAGAATAGCAAAAGTTGCTAACAAATAGTACCCAAAAAAAAAAAAGAGAATTAAAAGTTAAAACTAAACAGGAATGAGGAAATTAATGATGAAACAGCCCAATTAAATGAAAATTGTTCACATTTAATATTCAACAGAAAAGTTTCAAATTTTTACAATTATTGGACACTGAAGATAGATGCTTCATCATTTATAGCATCCTAAAATATAGGCCATTTACCTTGGGAGAAACATGTTAAACAAACAGTCCACACTTACAAAATAAGGGTGCAAAATTTCAAGGTAAGAATTTTTGTAGGGTACACTATACTATACATATAGATATGGACCAACTTATTGAATACTCTCTCCGTACCCCGTTCATTTGTTTACCTATCTTAATTTTGGGTGTCTCACTCATTTGTTTACCTTACTAATTTGGTAATGTTTTCCCCAAGTTATTTTATCATCCACCTCATCTGATCCACCCGTCAGGCGTCAGCAATTATATCCATAAATACTCACCTCTTTTCTTGATCTTTGTGTTAAAATCAAAAGTAAACAAATGGCCAAGACTGAGGGAGTAAATTTATAAACACGGAACAAAGCAATGGTACCAAACTTCCCTTTTCTAACGTCAGCTCTCACAAACCATTAACCTGGTACGGAGTATTAATTTTTCTCCTTTGGGTGTCGATTGAAAGAGGGCCGGGATAATTGACGCTATTTTATGGAGTCGTAACTCTTTTATGGAGTCGTAACTCGTAATAGGAAAATGTTAAAGACAATGTAAAAAGAGAAGGTGAATATCATTGTTCACATTGAACCAACCACAAGAAGCCAAATCAAATTTTATAAACTTTGCACACATTGTGTTGGATTAAAAACAAAACAGCCCTCTACAGTACCATTTATTTCTTTACAATAATTGCAGTTTTTATTTCAGAATTCCATTGAAAGTTCTTTACAATTCCATTTTCGACAAACGACCAAGCGTATATGCTGTTTTTGCTCTGTGCAATCTATGTGCACGAGTGTACGCTCTCATCTCAGAATAATTGTATGTATCAAACTCTCTCAAGTGTGAAGAACACATTAGAGCAAAGCGATTATCACAGAAGTGTTAACGAACCCAACACGATAAGATCAAATAAAGAGCTAAGCAACAATAACAACGTTAACCCAATGCCTAAATGACTACATTCTGCAAATTGCGGGGCAGGGGGTCGGATGTTTTCTGTCTTACCCTTGTGTTAGCAAACTAAGGGGCTAAACAAACCATAGTAAATTTAAAAAGAGATAGAATGTGCAATAATCAAACCTATATACTCCATTTGCTCAAGCTTGGATTTTATCTCAATAGAAGAATCTCTATCCTTATCAAGGAGAAGAACCCTAAGGCCTTTAGGAAAATCCTTCCACTCGAGTAGATCATTAGCAGTGCAAACCATAGCTCGTTTCGCATCGTTTACCGCGTCACCAACTCCTAATTAATCATACTTAGAGCAAACCTGTCCACATTTACATAATATACATAAATAATAAATCCTAATTACTTCCTTCAAAAAAAAATACTCCTAATTAATCTTATAAGTAGAAAAATTAATAAATTGAAAAATAAAATAAAAAATAAACCAACTTGAAATTTTGAAATGAGTACAAGAGCACTATGAAGGGGCAAAAAATTTACTGACATTAACAGATCATTAAAAAGCTACACATGATATGGCAGCACTCACAAGAAGAATACAAAAAAGATAAAAAAATAAAGTGCATCATCAAACTTAAAAAGATGAGATAATTATTTGTACTAATACCACCATGCAAAATACAAAAAGGATAAATAGGGAGAGATAATTCATCCCAAAGTTTCTCAGATCATAATTACATGCATTTGCTGCAAAAAGTTTATGAAATCAAAATTATTGATTTTTTTAATCAACATCTATGTTACTATAATTTTTTCTGGTGTGAAGGGAGTCACGACTCACGAGGGCAAATATATTGCTAACGGGATTTGAACCTAATTCATGAGTACCGCCCCAGCTAGCTTTGACATCTGCATCTATGTTACTATAGTGGAAATGTTGGGTGCATATCATCCCTACCCACTTTTAGTGATAGTCTCCACATAGGCACTTAGCTAATAATGATGATGATCAAAACAAAACTAATATACTACCAACATAATAACGTTTAGATTATAAAACCGATCTTGGGCCAACCATCGCCTTAAAGTTCTTGGTTGAGATGGTTTCTTGACAAATAATACCCGATACCAGTGTTTCAAAGAGTTCCGCCTAACGAGATCAAGGTACTCTGTGTAGATTTAACACAAAGAGACTGTTCCCAGATGAATAAACTAATAATATTTAGAAAAATAAAACATGATCTAAACATTATAACAAAAAAAAAATCACCTAACAAAGATTATGATTTTATAATAATACTACAAGTTTCAAAAAGGTAATCATCAATGGTTGGCTCCATACCTTAATAAGATCTCCAAAAAGGTAAAATAATGTTAAAAAAACATAAAATGAACAATATTATAGTACAGTAAAAAGGTTTAAAAAAATGAATAAAAAAAGAAAGAAAGAAAGAAGAAGAATGCATGCAAGTTATATTATGATGATATGTTTAAGCAAGAATGTTGAGATTATACCATCCAAAACAAACTGAATGAAGAATAATGAACAGTGCAACAATCTAATAATAAGAACATTCATAAGGAAAGTTATATTCTATAAGGGCAAAAAAGTGTAAGACTTTACCATAAAAATAAAAAAGAGGTAAAAAAAAGGAGCTTTCATTTGAGCATAAAATCTGTCTTTAAATTGATGAAATGATTCAAAGAATAGATAAGATAAGATGTATGAGAATTTGAATATTTATTTTTTGAGCTTACTCTATCTTCCTTAATACTTAGACATAGACTTGAGACTTGAGACTTTTCTGCTTGGTATTAAAGACCCTTTGAGGAAAGAATAGAGAGAGCGCCAAGGACACGCATATTTGTTGAGGGTCTTTCTTACTTTTTTGGGACACCCACAGAGATGAGGAGGAAGGGTAATGGACTCTTGGGGAGGTATTGTTGGAGGGTTAAAACTTAAAAAGACATGCATTTTTTATGTTTGATTGATTATATATGTTGAGTTAAATAACAATTTATTGGATATAAATTGATTTACGTTTTTTAGTTTTTAAGTCGGTAACTAGTTTTAAAACCCATAAAAATTACGGAATTGTCTAAAATATACGACATGTATTTGCTAATAAATGTCATTCGTGTCAATCTATGTTATTGATTTTTTTTTTTTTGGTTAAGAGAAGCGGATTACATCCAACTATTAACTAGAGAAAAAAGCAAAAAAAACAAGCTACACTACGCCAAGACAAACGAACCACACTAGAAAGAAAACATAGGAACGAAACGAGGCCACGCCACTCCTCTCATATCTTGCTGAATTAGCTCAAACAATCGAGTCGGCATGTTGGTATGATCTACTCTACATAACTGCAATAGCTGAGTTACTCCAATATTGGCCATGAGATTAGCACATATGTTTGCTTCCCGATAAACGTAAATAATCTGAACTTGCCATTGTGTGTCTTCAATAAACGCCCTGCATATCTGCATCAAATGAGAGTGCGCCTACGGATACGGCTCTTTCGGTTCCATTATCTTCGCCACCACCATTGAATCCGTTTGGATGATGAGCCTCGATATATTCCGCTCCTTTGCAACCATTAACCCCTGTCTCAAGGCCATAAGCTCTGCTCATGTCACCGTCGCAGTATCCAATTTTTCTGCAAAAGCTTCAAGAATGTGTCCAGCCGCATTCCTAATGATACCCCATGCTCCAGCGAGACCCGGGTTCCCTTTCGACGCCCCATCAATATTAAGAGCCACCCATGAGTGTGGTGGGGGCAACCCATCGAATGAATACCTCCTTATGCACCATTTCCTTATGTTTAAAGCATGTGTCGAAAGCTTCCTTCGCATTAACAACTTCTCAAATTGAGGAACGTGAATGGCTGCGCATGTATACTCTCATCCCTACCAAAAACGCGAGCATTCCACCATCGCCAAAGCCACCACACTATCACCGTGAAAGTAGTAGCCCATAACCTGAGTTCCACACACCCCTTGTGAGCCAAATTGCACACGATCCACTCCCGGACCCCTATTATATCACGGAAAGAACTATCATTAACAAATCGTTTGTAAACAACAGTTATTGATGAGAATGAGTTTCAGTAAACAACTGTTTGTATCCCGCGCTTCACGCTTTCTGTTTGAATATTTTATTATTATAATTGAAGAAAAATATAAAATATTTTAATTATCATAATTGATGTATGATTTTTAATATATTTAGTTATAAATAGAAATAGATTAATCTTTTTCAAAAATATTAGTTTTTTAGATTTAACTTCAAAGCTTTCAAAAAAGAAACATATAATGTATTTTAAGTAATAGGCTTTATTTAGTCATGCATGATCAATGTTTATAAATAAGTATACAATAATTATTTGAGAATAATAATTAAAAAAAAGCATATTTTCCCTATTTCTCACATATTTTATTACGAAAGTCTAATATCATTATTTTTGTAGTGAATATTCTTATGAATGTCATGCCACATGTCACATAATTTTTTGTTACTATATTGTGTATACCCACTTGAACTCGTGATATGTAATTTTATTTTTATTTTGTATACACATACATAAACTATTGCGACAAAATTTGTTAGTTCTTAAAAACATACACGTCACATAATTTTTTTCAATGTTTTTCGTTATGTCAAATTTATTTTACTCTTTGTCCCATATAAAGTAAAGAAATTAGTAATATTTAATATCTATTAATTAAAATAAAATGTATTCGAATAATGGTACAATCAACATTATGTTCTTAAATTAGATCATTTCACGATATTTTATTTTCCAAATCAATCAATAGTTGTTCAAAAGGACGTGAATATAATTTTATGATTTTTTTTTATGTATAGCGCATGATGATTATGTATCAAATATATAGGGTCCAAACTCAACTTATTCGAATGTTTAAGTTGTGTCTTACATAGTTACATGTGCTATTTGTCAAACAAATTTATAAGAAATCCTCATAAAAAACCGACATGTGCTATTTGTCAAACAAATTTATAAGAAATCCTCATAAAAAACCGTTTTTTCAAGTATAATTTTTCGAGGTTTAACATTAAAATATTTTAAAATACAACATAAAAATTATTTAATTAAAATGCACTCTTTTTCACTGTGTACATATATGATCGTTATCACACTTTTTAAACCCTCATATATGATCGTTATAACACTTTAGCTACCCTTATTGTATAGATTGTATAGATGGTGGAGTTTAGTGGCTGAAACTCGGTGAAATTATAAGGATTTCATATTTAAGCCGCTCAAAGAGCAGCTTGTGCGAGTTATTTAGAGAGAGAGTTTTAGGTTATGTCTTTTAATTTAAGCATATCACCGTGGTCTCTGGTAAAGTGGGTAGCTGACAAACCTGGTATGCGTACGTTGCATGCTATTACATATGCTTAGAGGTTTATTCGTAGCGTATCTGGTAGAAAGGCAATGACTTTATTGTATGGGTAATGAAGTCCCTTGTTATGATGTACTCCCTCCAATTCACCATTTTCTTCTCTATTTTCCTAATCGGATTATTTAGGTTTAATTTTTCTTCCCTATTTTCTTTTCTAGGTTGATTTGTGTGGTCCAAATTGAATATCATGTGGGGTAATGTGTTTTGTGTGTCCAAATTCAATTTTTTATTTCTTGTACAAAAAAAAAGAGAAAAAAATGGTGAATATGAGAGAGTATTTTTTTTTAATGAACTATAAGGTTGGCATAATAGAGAGAAGAAAAAGTGCGATTATGCGACTTATTCGTTAGGAGCATAATAAATAATTTAATTCGAACCTCTTTCATATACTTTATACAAGTGTTTACGTTCATGCCTCGTTATTCAAAAGTTTTTAATTGTCATCATAAGGATTGTCGCATTACAAAACAAATTTCATGTTATATTATACTCCGTAAATAGTGTTAACACTACTACAAAAACAGCCTACAACAACGGCTATTAACCGTTGTTAAAACAAAACATGGGCGTTGTTGAAGCCTCCGTTGTTAAAAGTTTTAATAACGGTTAAATATTTTTAAAAACCCGTTGTTGAAGCTTTAACAACGGTAAATAACCGTTGTTACTACAGGCTAT
>VHZZ01000162.1:258928-273445 GCA_009801015.1 Silene noctiflora
CAGTTTCAAGTGATTGTTCGAATGCTCATGTGGAAGCTAAATCCTAAGTATAGTTGCATGGTTGCTAGGCTTTGTACTTAGTCTATATTAGTTTGCTTTGTCTTTTAGAAGTTAGTCTTTGCAAAATTGTAGTTTTTTTTTTAATTAAGAAATGAAATGATAACCTTTTTGCAAAAAATAAAATGTTATAATCACATTTAATCTATTTTCTTAATATTTGTGTTTTTTTCTAAAACGACATATAATGAATAATTGAGGGAGTATGAGTTTTCATTGATTTTTATATTTCCAATACATGCACTCTAGAGTTTGATGAAACATATAAATGATCAATTCCATGTTTTATTACTTGTTTATACACGTCTATAAGATCGAAAATCTTAGTTGTTGTTAAAACTTGCATGTTGTTGGTAGATTGACCTAATATACGCGGAAGCTAGGTTGTGTTAGTCTAGGTAGGTTCGTTAGATCACGACATTGGACTCATAAACCGAATAGTACTTCAATTTATTAAGTATCGACTCATATTGTGCCCGTAAACTCAATTACCCTAGTTTTCCCTTTTATTGATCTTATTCCGATTATTTACTTCCTTGTTTTTGTTTACATTTACTTTACCGTCTTATCTTCGTTTCTTAGTTTAGCTTATTCAATCCAAATCCAATTGTGACACTTGCACTTATAAACTTAGATTTGAGCAAATCTTAGATACCTCTATACCATGGATCGACCATGACTTACCCAATTCATTTGTTTAAGTTAAGTATTATAAATGTGTTTGATAGACCGCAACAGATAGTTTGATAGCTTTCGTGACAACTTTTGAAATTCTCTATCCTTAACTTAAATTACGATGAATAAAAATAAATAAATAATTAACCATGCAAACAACCTTATGTCTTGAAAAAATTCTTTAACATTGTACATATATAAAATTATACGCCCATTTCACAGGAAAAAGAATTACGGAGTAATTTTTATCACAAGTTATAAAATAAGACGGTTCTTTCTAAATTAAAAAAATATGGTCATTATAACGATCAATAAATAAATTTGTACTCCCTTCATTCAACTCCACACTACCACTATCTATTTTGTACACTATTCATAAGCGTGTGTTCAACTTCAATTTTCTCTCAATACGTAAATGACATTATATTCATGTGGGATCTTGTTTGATTCGTTTTCACGAGTATATTATAAATATCTAACTTTTATAATTTTTGCTAATACGTAGCTAACGATATTTACCACGTAAAACACGTCTTGACAAACGTGCAAAAAGAAAGTGGTAGCGTGGAGTTGAATGGAGGGTGTAGATCGTATTATTAATATATAATTATATTATTAAAATATTAAATATTTTCATATGATTATAGTGATACGAAAACTCAATACCATTTTGGTGTATTTGGGCGGCAAAATTATCATCTACCTAAGTTCGTTCGAATTATTTATCTATCTATTTTATTCTTTGTGAGAGGTAGCAAGGATGATAACGAGACGAGACAACTTGAGAGCAACTCGTGATCGGCTCGGGCACGGGTTCAGCTCGAGAGCTTAGCGAGTCAAGCCGAGCAAACGCTGGTTCGACTAAAAAAGCTCGCGAGCGGCTCGATTTTGTGTGATGGGATAAGATATTACTCATATTTTATAAAAATATTTTATTATGAATACATATTTGTATCATACATATCAAATGCTCATTGATTTGCCAAGTACTTTTACAATATAACCTTCGAGCGTTGTTATTGAAAATATCGAAAGAAAAAAAACAAAAGATTAACAATTATATATAGGCTCGATTTTGGCTCGAGTTTTGCTTCTTAAGGACAAGCCGAGCAAGGCCAAGCTAGGGCTCGGCTCTCTAGCTTGGCCCGTTATCGCCTCCAGTGAGAGGTATCTTAAACACACAAAAATTGGAAAGACGGTCTCTTACTATGTTATTGAGAGATCACTTTTATCATACCCTTTTATGTATTTTTTTCGTATGATATTATATTATTATGACTCAAAATTCTATTTCATTTTGTACATGTTTTCATAATAATTATACTTATTACCGCAAATGTCTTAATTTAGTGGTTAAGATGAAGGTATTGTGGACAATAGGTCCCACGTTAATCCTCCCTCCCCTCTATTGTAATGCTACGAAATGCGAGTTTCGTTAGACAAAAAATAATAATAATTGTGTTTATTTTACATATATTGTAGCCATTTTATTAGTACTGTATTTTATAGTATACATATCTATTTTACTACTTTTTTACTATTTTTCTATCAATTTGTAGTTGACCTCCTCTAAATTTATTAGTGAGATTTTCTACATGGTATCCTTGTATTTTTGTTAGTTTTACATGATACCCCTTTACTTTTCGAAACATACGTGATACGGTATTTCTAACTTTTATCATTAACCACCATAACCTAACGCCCCTCCAACATTCTCTTTTCTTCTGTCCTTACAACCTACCGCTAGTGGTGGGCAAAATCTGGTTCGAACCAAAAAAATGGACCGGTCTGGATCGAAGACCGAAACCGGAGTTAAAAATTCTAGTCCGATTTGCTGTCCAACATTTTCTAAGACAAGTTAGATGGTGGTGCGACATCATGGGTGGTGGTTGAATGAGGGCGCAACAACGTGAATGGTGGTGCGATGAAGAAGAGATTAGGAGTTTGATGATTGGTTATTATTGTTCGGAAAGAGGGATTAATGGGAGTTTAAGACATTATTTAATGACGCACTAACACAAATATTGACAGAATAAAAGTTTAGGGTTACAATAAGGGCTAATAATAAAATTTATGGAGATCACGTATATTTCATGAAGTGAAAGTACCACCTAGAATTCGCAAAAACACAGGGATATTATGTAGAAAGTCGCTTTACTAATTAAATAAAAATACAAATGGTTGGAACGGAAAGACAACAACACTATCATAGTACTCAGGCAACCACGATTAAAGTCGATAAATAGACCTCACAACTTAATTCCAAAATCGGCAGTGCAAACACAATCTTTGGTATCACTTGCGGAGTAATTATCAATTCATTTTTGGTTTTATGCATTTAAATGATGTGAAATCAGATTTGTGTGTCATGGTCCATGGACTCATGAAGTCATTTTCAAGGTAGACATATATAAAACAATCTTGAAAATCTCGGATTTTTTTTTTATTTGGACAAACAATATTATTCAGTGCGACGACCCGGGAACATAATAAGGTGATTAGGTCGGACCTAAGTCCGAAAATGACATAACATAGACCTTTGCAATTTATTTTCTAAGTTATGACGTATGTAAATTAAACTTCACAAACATGTGTAGTTGGCAAGTACCAACCACCAGATAATTAGAATGTGAAAACGATCAAGTCGAAACTACCATTTCCGTCGTGGAAGAGAGAAACTCCTGCGAAATAAATGTTCATATTATAAATTATTATAAATAATTGAGACGTAGAGAGCAATTATCAGACATCTCACACTGTATATTGGAGCAACCCTGTGGGGGAAGGGCAAACTGGGAAATTGACATATTTTCAAGAAAATAATTCACTATTGCAATAACTGCAAGGAAAAGTATTCTTTACGCAATTATGCACATAATAATTCCAATGTACATTGCTTTGAATAGGATGAAGATTCATTAATGTTAATTGACACATTTTTTCTGCAGAAATCTGTTTTAAAGTAACTCGGTAATTAACAAGAGTACGATCTAGGAAATTCAGTGGTACACATAAATAAATAATTGTCCTGGACTATGTATACTTATATACCGTGAAGACTTCGGATCCTGGCCCTAGCAAAAAAACATGCTTTACTTCGACAGTTGTACATTACACGATCGTGAAAGAGAGGCAGATGACACTCCTTGTACTTTCTAGTTCAAAGTTGCATTCACAATTTAAACTCAACAGATGTTGGTTATCTTAGCTGGGAAAGTCCTCAACAGGAGGTACTCGTGATCTGGGTTAGAACCCGTCATCACTTTGCATCAAATTGCCATTGTGACTTGCTTCACCCACACAAAAAATTAGTGATGGAATAGCCCAATTACAAGACAACATTAGTAGGGCAGCCTAGGCATCTTACCATGTACATTGCAAATAGGTTGGTTCATTGGAAGTTTGGAACCCATCAACTCCTGCTACTTTACATGGACAATTACATTTGCCTTACTTCGTTATAATCAAGAGCTGAAACGAAAGAAAATAGGTGTTAGAGTTTGATCAATGCAAAATCAATATCATGAGGAAAGCGCTATACACCTCACCTATTTCCACTGAGTGCTGTTTCTTATCAGAAAAATTCATCGCTGATGTACCGGAGACGGGATAACTGGGTACCACTTTTTTCCTCCTTGAAGAACTCAATGAACCTTCCACTAATGAGAAGCAAGAAAGACGATAAAAATAAGACAAGTTTTCAATAAAGAAAAGACACAACATGATAAACTGCACAAGATCGCAGAACACACACGAGTAAATAAAGATTTGAAAGAAAAAACATTTTTTGAAAGCCAAGCGATTTTTTGTCTAAACAGGGTCTTTGTAAAACAAAATTAAATTCTAGATACATGGGACTCCAACTTGGCACTAAACTTTGTGTTCTTTTTAGAGAGATCCAGCACATGTGTCTTCGATGGATTTGGAAGAGTATGATATCTTCACGTAATCTTAAATCTATAGACATTCATATACACAGATGGCAAATGCCTAAAAGGATAGCACAACAAGAGCCATTAGCATAATACCCAATTATGCAACTGTATAAGCTCGTATTATTTATATCCAAAAATTTACTACCTTGAGTCTCAGCTAGAGGTGACCAAGATAAGGTAATAATCAATGTCTTAAAAGATGTTTTGGGCCAAGGAATATGGCCTTGGTCTACATTAACTAAATACAAAAGCAAGTTGAACACCACAATTTTGAAAGCTAAAAGAATAAATTTGCGCTAAATTAGAATAATCTGTAGAAAAAAAAATGTGTTAGAGAAAGGAAATACTCAACATGAACCACACACAAAAGCAAGAAAATGTTCATCCATCTCATACATATAGATTATAGACTGTTCACCAACTAACTACTTAAAAGCCAGAGAGTATCTTCAGGCCTCAGTTCACCAAATAATGTTTCTAACGTGAAAGCCCAGCTTCCAATTTCAACTTATGCGAGCCTTAAACATTGATACCTGAAAACCATATTTTAAGACAGATGACAACAAATAAACTTTCCATACCTTGCCATTCCCACACCACCTTTGATTCACCTTTCACAAGCTTTGGGTAACAGTCCAGACGAGAATCTGATTCCACTAATTCTTCCACCTATTTAAACAGCAGTGAACGACAATGGACATCAAAACTATAAAGTAAGAAAAAGGGAGAAGCGAAAGGTCAAGACGAGTCTGCGGGTTGGGATGAGTTTGTACATGTCTAACATTCTAGGAGACTTCTCACACCTAAGGAACTAGATTACTCGAAAATAAATTCACTAAAAAATTTCAAGACCAACCATCATGCATTCTTTGGATAAAAAAACATGAAGGAGGATGGGAGGGAGGGAGAGGGGGAGGGGGAGGGGGAAGGGCGAAGGAATGAAGCCTTAGCCATTTCCTATGTTTGAGCGTATTAATTAGGCTTGTAGGATAGAAAATAGATCCCTTCATTTCAAAAAAAAAAAAAAAAGAAAAATTGTTTGCCTTGCCACCCTTTTCCTTCAAACCCCAGTTTCAAAACGAAGGGTTAGTCCAGAGAATCAAGTAACCAATAGATTCAAAGAAAAGAGCATACCATCTTCCACAGAAGAGGATCCCTTCTCTCCCTGGTAGAGAGAAGATGATCTCGAAGCCTGGAAGCAACTAACCAGGGTTCTTTGCCATTCTCCCTTTTACATGTCAAAGCGTTGTCCTCAAGTATGTCACAGACCTGACATTTTTAAAGTGCACCCAAATGAATAATGGGCTAATATATGATCATTCTACAACTTAGATTCTAAAATACTAAGGGGGAATATCCTTCGAAATGAACACACGGATATGTGCTGTCATCCAACTCGATGATGCCACAAATATGTGCAATAGATTATCATGAATTGACAGTTACTGTACAGGAAATTCATGAATCCTCGGTAAAACTGACTTATATCTTAACACTTCACATATGTCAATGTGCCTTCTTCTCTGCTATTCTAAATCTCTTAAACTTCATACTCTTTTACCTGGTATATACTATATAGCATCAAAGGTTATTGACTTTTTTTATGATAAAAAGTTGTAACTACAAATTATGCAATTAAGAAAAATTATAAAATAGTAGTTTTGTGTACAAAAAATTCAAAATACACATTTAATTATATTACTTAATTATCTTGATTAATTAATGTGTGATTAATTTAAAATCTATAAGTAATACACTAAAAAGTACTGTAAAAATCTATAGTAATAAAGTAATATATCAAAATGTATGTCTATGTATACCGTGCATTCATTGCACTGGATTTATACTAGTTTCTGATTACTTGAACAGGATCTGGGACATTGCAACATTCTTTCTTGTAACTCCTAAATCACACTAATAATTAGAAAGTAATGTTGATAATCAAATATATTTTTGCAGGATTTTACTGGTTGATGCCTGGAAATATGAATTTTGTTTGAGAAACATAATATAATTTGCTTTTGTGTTTAAATCATGTAATCACCTGATGATAGAGATGCTCTGCTCTTTTTGTCAAATACCATCTTCTACGGAATCTCACGAGGACCAAACTGCATACAGCAAGCTGTAAATCTCAATATGTCAGAATCACTGTAAAAAAATTTCTGATGTAATGATTGAGAATCTTGACTATAAATAGTTGAATACCACTGCACCAAAAGAAGTAAGAGCTAGAAAATTATCAGCTATCCATGTTCGAGCTAGGCAGGCCACTGATTTGTAACTTTCAACTAAAGCATCAGGACATTTAAACTCTTCGATCCTGCAAAGAAAGCACATTCCGAAAAGTTATGACAGGCATCAAGTCTACAGTAACACATGAAACAAAGATGCGGCGGATTTCTTATATTAATAGTTCTACATACAGCAGATTAACAAAAGACAACATACCCATCATCGGTCGTTCTTGTATCCATTAATCCATTAATGTCTTCCATTGCTCTTTCCTTCGTGTACATGTATTTCGCATCATCCACAGCAAAACCCTGAGCCAGTCCGTAATCGTCAAGCAAATTCTTCAGATCATCTATAGAGACCTAAATCACAGTAAAATGTACAGAGTAAAAAAAATGTGAGATGTGACATAAAAACAGTTACAGGTCTACCAATTTGAGAAGATATACATAAAGGCGCCGTATGAAAAGAAAACATCTGAAGGCGTGACATCAGTTAGATGACAAACCCAAATTGCTCCAGTTCCATCGCATATATAATTTGCATGCTCCTTACACATACGATCTTTTGTCCATTCTGACTGCAAGTATTGAAGATTAATTATCAGTATAGAAAATCAATCAACTACTAGCTGCATAAACGCAGTACTTCAGTCAGCCAGTCAGAAACATAGGACATTGTGATAAAACAACAACAGTTATGTAATAACATACAAGTTTCTTAGCTGTTTCATAGATAACTCCATCTTCGATGCATAGTTTTCCATACTTCCTATATCCTTGAATACAATTCAATTGGCCATTGTAACACCTTGCATTGCTTGGACAAGGTTCACATGAATCTGCAAGAATAGAAATGTGATAATATATAATATTACTCAACAATCAAACTTTTGTGACATATTCATTCACACTGACTGAGCTTTGCAAGATTCATGTGATTTGAAAATAGTAAAATGCACAAGGTAAAAGAAAGGGGAGCTTTGCGACATATGCATTCACATTAGACTGAGCTTCTCACACTAATGTTTCTGATTTATGCTGATTAAAACATATATCACTTCACACTCATTTAATGGTATACTATATTAAGTTCCTTTAGAAATAAACCTGACCTTTCCGATCAAATTCATCGCCCTTTCACTACTAAAGGGACGCTTGGATTTGGGAAAATTATTAGAAGGAGGCGGACGAAAATGACAATGAAAAGTAGGAGATAGTGGTGGTGGTGGTAGATAGATGAAGGAGATGAACATGGGTTAATAACTGTTTCATTAAGGGGGTAATAGTTACCCCTTTATGGCTCTATCCTCCGAAATTGTCCTTATACTGTGATCAGAAGATAATACTTCATAGCTCATATCACTTAATTGCACCAACATTAATATATTCAGATAATACATTTAACTTTATCTAAATAATATAGTTCATTACCCAATCAATAAATGACAAACGTCAATCAGAGAGCTCTTGAATTACGGTCTATGTCCACAGTGTTACAAAGAGAAAGAATACAAAGGAAAGTACGAGGTCATATTACCCTCGTATGGAAATCAATATATTGCCATTGCAATAGGGAGGCTCATCATAAAGACGAACACAATGCGTGCATTTAAGATATAAAGCTTCAAAAGCAGCTTTGTAAGTTAACCCTTAAGTTTCAAAACATACAATTGCATGGAAAAGTTAAGATAAGAGCAGTCACTTTTGGGTCGTCCCATACCATGAGACGTAGATTAATGTTCTATAAGAATACTCCCTCTCATTTTTTTTACTTTCAAAATATGTGAGGAACAATGCGAAAAATGGAGCAAATACAAAGAACGAGACGGAGTAGCATACAGCCTAAGCTAACATTACCGTTCCAATCACCTACTAATCATTCCCACCAAATACATTGCACTGAAAAAGTAGGTGAGCACAACACAAAATTATGTATAACACGCTAAAAACCTTTATCTTATTTGTATAGTCCTACTTTCTATTTTTGTAGGTGCGAGAAAAAATTTGATAAAATACCTGCTTTACCGCTTAAATTACCGAAAATGGAGACCAATGTAATTATCTTCGAGGGAATAGTAGTTGCTTAAGTAGGGGCAAATTTAGGGGTGATGATGAGACGAGACGGCTCACGAGCAACTCGCGATCGGGTCGGTAAAAGCTTGGTCAAAGTGAGCTCGACTCGAACTCGGGTCCTTTGCAAATTGCAATTCAAGCTGAGCAAGGCCAAGTCTGGCTCGAAAAGCTTTCGAGAACCTTGATATTTTTTTAATACTACTTCTATAATTTAATTTGCTTTTCCGCATTTTTTTTTAAATGAGTTTACTTTACATTTAGTTCACGTAACTAAMAAAAAAAAAAAAAAAAAAAAAAAATTTCTTGAGTCTCGGGTCTAGTGGCATAACCACATTTATTATAATGGGATCTTAACCTAATTAATATGCTAAAAACATTTTACAATTGAATTATCAACATGGTAGAGTCGGAGAATTGGTTTCAACTTCTTATTCCAAGCAAATGACCATAGTTCAAACCCTACTATAAGCATTTTTAGCCCTACTTGAATATTTAATTTGATTGAGTCGAGCTCAACTGGCAGCAAGCCAAGCTTGAGCCACAATTACAATATTGTCGAGCTCGAGCCAAGCACGCATACGAGCTTGTCAAGCTCGAGCTGGGCAGCCCTAGGCTCACACTCAGCTTGGCTTGTTATCACCCCTAGGGGCATTATTGGATGGTCATTGTTAGGGAGAAGGGACGCAATAAGATTGGATGGAGGTAGTATATTACTCCGAAACAATACTACCACCAAGATAACAACCGAAACATTGAAAAAACAGGAATCCTCTACAACAAGGAAATGTTATCTATAGGTTATCTCAACATAGGTGAGATAATCTTGAAGTACTCACTCCGTCTCAATCATTTGTTTACCTTTTTTAATTTTTGTGAGCGGTATTTTAATCAAAGGTAAACAAGTGATCGGAAAAAGGGGGCATTTAGTAAAATGAGACAGTAACAACTACAATCATTTTATGTTTTTTTTTATTCCGGTTATTTTAATCAAAGTAAACAAATAAATGGGACGGGCAGTACAACAAACTCACCGGAAACAAAAGGATCAAAGTCACAAAAAGGTAATACCGGGCGGTTGAGAGCGGCGTCGAGGAAGTGGCAGAAAGCGGCGACAGCGGTGGCGATGACAATGACAATTACGAGCTTGAAAACGTCGGATTTAGAAGGGAGAAAATTTGGGGAAGGTTCAATTTGTGAGAGTAATGAAGTGAGAGTTGAAGAAGATTTTGGGGAATTGGAATTTGAATTGGAAAAATTAGGGTTTTGAGAGTGTGATTTTGGGCGTTTTCTGTGTCTTGGTGTAGAGGTTGTCATCTCTAACGGTCTTTAGATCATCATCGTTGCCTCGGTGCCTATGTTTCTCCCAAGTTTAACTTGGATTATTAACGTTTTATTTTTAACTTTTGAATAATTAGAGTAAATAATTTCAGCGAAGACCCATATGGTCGCATTTCCTTTAAGGGTCGTTTGATTCACTGCTTAGGAATAAAATGGATTGGGATGAAAAATCAAGTATGGGGTTCTAATTTCATATCTTTTAAAACATGTTTGGTTCATTAGAGAAATAAACATAAATGAATGGAGTTTGAATCCATGAAAGAGGGAGTGGGTATGAGATTCCAAGGGGTTGTGGTGGAGATAGAATCCAACAAGATTCTAACTCTATTCCAAAATGCCCTAACCAAACACTAGAATGAGTGAGAATCCATTTCATTCCATTTCAAATTTCCCAACCAAACACCTCCTAACCTTGGATTATTAACATTTTTTAATTTTTAATTTTTGAATAATTAGAGTAAATAATTTCAACGAAGACCGCACATGGTCGCATTACCATAGAATGAAAGAGAGATTCAAACCTGAGACCTATTATTCATAATATCTCCATCTTAATCATTAGACTAAGACATTTTCAGTATAATTCGAGTAAATAATAAGGTCATGAGTTTCACTCCCATGGGTTTAAATTTAGCCACTTTAGACATCTTTACCAATTTGCAAATGGAAAATACCAATCAATTTTTTAAGAGACCGGTGATTGAGTAAGGTTTGCCTTTGAGGCTTTGACCTTATTATACCTTTTTTATCCAAAAAAAAAAAATTGCTATGTAAAATTTATGGGAATCTTTTAGCTATTTTGATGAGTAATTTTAGTTGATTTTTTTGTGATAATTTATGTTGGGGTGCATTTAAATTTTGAATACGATTTGAGGTTGAGTAACATATTTTTCGATGAGATTGTGGCTTTGTTTGGTAAAACGGTAGAAACAGATTTATAATAGCAGATAACGTTTAGCAAAATACGGCTAGCAGATTTAAATAACAGGTTTGACTATCAAATTAAATTAGCATATACTCTCTCCATATCTTAATAATGTACCCATTTGATTTTGACTCAACAACCAAGGAGCAATTGTTAATCATGTGTGGACCGGCTATTTAGCAAAAATAAACAGAGTTAGGAAATGTGGTTTAGATTTAATCATCCCATCAATATTGCATTGGAAACTTAAAAAAAAGAAAAAAAATAAGGAAAGTACAAAGGTGATGTCACTGAATTAAGAAAGGGTGGGGAAATTTGGCATGAAATTTTAAATTTCCCCCCATTACAACAAATCAGTTTACAAAACCATTACACCAACCATTTACACCAATCTAACCTAAACAAAATATCACAACTATTACATCAAACCAGCCAAATTTTTTCCAGAAATTACACAGCCCATAAAATACCTACTGTTTTTCCATAAATTACACAATTCTAAACTTCTAAACTAAACTACACAATGAAAAAGAATCTGACAGATGATGAGAGACATAGGATTGCTTGTCTCTTGCTTGAGAGCATGAAAGGAAGTAAACCAGCCCATGGCAAGATGCAAGAAGTCCAAGCTTTGTTCAATGTCTCAAGGAAGTGCGTCTATAACATCTGGTCAACAGCAAAAATAACAAAGGCAAGATCAAGTGTCAATAAATGTAAAAGGGAGAATACCAGGGAAGAAGGGAAGGAAAAGACTACCTTGTCCAATAGAAACCATAATGGCACTTCATGTGTAAAAAAGAACAACTTTGAAGAGATTAGGCAAGGCTATAGGACATGCACCATCAACATGCCAAAGATAGGTGAAACAAGGGCTTATCAAGTCTCATACAAATGCAATACTCCTATATTTAACCCAAGACAATAAGTATATTAGGTTACACTTTGTCATGGGTAAACTTGTGTTTGATAGGTTGTTGAAGTGTGTCATGTTCAAGGATATGAGCCATATTATTCATATAGATGAAAAATGGTTCTACATGACAAACCCAAAATGCAGGTACTATATTGGAAGCAATGAACCAACACCATATAGAAGTTGTAAAAGCAAAAGATACATAAAAAAAAGTGATGTTCTTGGCTGTTGTTTCAAGGCCAACATACAAAGACAATGGAGATGTTTTGTTTGATGGAAAACTTGGAATTTGGCCATTCACTTACCAAGAAACAGACAAAAGGAGAAGTAAGAATAGAGAGGCTGGTACAATTGTCACAAAACCCATAGAAGCCATCAAGAAAGTGACTAAAGAAACATTAATCAACTTAGTGATACCAGCCATTAAACAGAAATGGCCAGCATCAGCATCAAAGGAGATAACCATTCAACAAGATAATGTTATTCCATATATAAATGGCAAGATAAAGATTTTCTAGATGCTGCCACATCAGACGGTTTCAATATCAAGTTAACACAACAACCAACCAACTCTCCTGATTTAAACATTCTAGATTTAGGTTTCTTTAGGTCCATAAAATCTTTACAAGATGAAAATCCAGCCAAGACAGTGGAGAAATTGGTGAAGAGTGTTACAGATGCATATGAAACATAAACAGACATAACTCTAGACAATATGTGGATAAGCTTACAAGCTTGTATGGTGAAAATAATGAAAAAAAGAGGGCATAACAACTACCCACTGGCACACTTGGTAAAGGCTGCACAAAGGAGGGCAAGGACACTTCCTAGAGATTTAGTTGTCGGTGAAGACTTGGTAAGGGAATGTAGTAAGTTTTTAATAACTTGTGGACTAATGACAGAAATAGAACAACTGATATTAGCATTTTGAATAATGTAGGTTTTTGTTTGTTTGATGAACAAATACTCATGAAACTGTTTGTTAGTCAAGGCAAACAACACAACCTATTGTTATGTATAAGGTTATTTTGGTTAATGAATCTAACACCCCCATTTGCCTAAGAGCCTTTAGCTATGCCTCCTAACCAAATAGGAGTGCTACCATCTCGGTTTTCCGAGGTAGTGTATAACAAAGTATAACAATCCAAATACCATAAAATTAAAACTTTACTTAAAAGGCTTATTACAACTTAGCCAATTAAAACTGATGATATATAAATTACAACTTTTCTTACAACAGAATAAAGTACATAAATTAAAAGTAAAAGTCTAAACTAAGTGAGCTAAACAACTAGGTAGACCAAGACATCCTCATGCATCCCCATGAGCTCCCAAACAGCTAACTCAAGACTTGTCAAAAAGCTGCTCCCCAAAATGGTTCATCACAAGTGTTCACGAATACACTGTCAACCACGAGGTTGAGTAGGACATACATAAACTGTAACACCCCGTGGTTTATAATAATATTTTATTCGGAAATTTATTTATGGTTTTATTATATAAATTTTCCTTGCGTTTTAACATGGTCCAATCCAACTTGTAAACAAATAATCCATTGTATAAGCTAATGGACCCAAAACCCACTTTTAATCCTTTATAAATACAAAACCCTAAGCAAGCAACTAGGTTGCTCATTCTTTTTGTGCGTGAAGTGTCGCGCTTCACTTCCCCTCTTTCGTCTGTTTTCTCTTCTTTTCTCCCTTTTGACTTCATTGTTGTGCATCTTTCTTTCTTCCCAATTCAAAAGGAAAATATATTTTCATAATCTTGGCTCTTACCTTTACAACTTATTCTTCTCGAAATATTTTTATGAGGATTATTTGTATAGACCCTTAGACCTACCTTTAGGGTCTCTTATTTTAATGGGTGAAGAAGAATAAGAGTCTTTTATGGTGTTTTCATGGATTTAGATTCGTGCATCTTTAATGTCGATTTTGGGAACGTTGACACGTGTTGGAGACAAGGCTTTGTTGGTCGTATTCTTTATAAAGATTTTTATTAATTGCTAAAAAGGTAACTAGGTGTTTCTCTTTTAATWATGTTTATACCAATTGATGTGATTAATATGATTTAATGATTGTTTTGTATGATTGGCACATGTTTGTTTATTTATTATCATTATTTATTATGTCTAATATGTTTGTATATGTTTTAATGCTTTAATTACATATAATATGTTGTTTACGTGTTTATTATGGGTGTTGGGTGCGCAACTAGGGTTTACGAACGAAACCCTAGAGGCGGGATGATAGGCGGCCATGGGTGGGTTCAAAGTTATTGCTAAAGCTAGTATAACCTTAATGATGATTCAAGTGTTACAGCTGAAGTTATTATAACTTTGGGTCGTTACTCAAGTTATGGCTG
>VHZZ01000163.1:122556-133825 GCA_009801015.1 Silene noctiflora
TAATCAACTGATTAAATACAAAGTATACCCTGTGAACCTATAAGAGATTTATACACGTTATCACACTAACTGTGGAGGACACTGACTCCAACATAGGGTTCGGGAGTATGTTCTTCATGCAAGAATATACCTAGATTAGCCTTACCTTGGAATTCCTATGTAGTCTTGTTCTGCGTAGACATCAAACCCGAGGGGTCGACATCCAATTTCGTTTATGCAATGAGATGCACAATATAACACTCGATCGTTTTGCCGAAATTTTTGGTCTAGAGGTGTCAACCGATAACCTCGAGAAATCGATGGGGTTCAATATTTAATTTCCCACCTTTGTAATGCCATTACGGGAGGGCCAATGACGACATTTAAGAATTGTCATGCCTTTTAAGTCCACCCCCATCATTAGAATATGGCAAAGATTCATAGCCGACACCATATGTGGTAGACCAAAGACGCATAAGTGCAACCAAGTTGACTTGGACTTCCTAGAGTCCTATTTGAATGATCAAAGGCTAAGTAACTACAAATTTAAACCGACCCTTGAGTTGATAACTAGATTTCACAGTCTTAGCTGAGGAACTTTGCTTTGAAAAACGATTGTGATGGGTGGATTGAAAACAAGGTTGGCCAATGACTTATGCCCCGGTTTTAACCATAATGGGAGATATGAGATACTACCCGGGGATATTTTAATTGATGAAAAGGTTATCTTCATGCACCACGAGTGGTGTAAGTTTCACGAATTAGGGAATGTTGAATGTTTTACTAGAGGATGTTCCTCCTTTGTTCTCTCCAACTGGAATGTACTTCATACCGAGCCGCAGTTTATTCCATACATGCCAATGCCGAGCTACCTCCTTCCTATTGAGATCTTTGTAGCTCCATAATGAGTTTAGCATGATGGTGATGAGGATGAGAAGGAGAAACCACAACCCCATCCTCATATGCACTAAACGCCCAATATGGGCTATCCATCATTCCAGCTGAGTACACAACTGTCCTATATACCCTTACCTTCTT
Source organism: Silene noctiflora (assembly GCA_009801015.1). Lineage (NCBI taxonomy): Eukaryota > Viridiplantae > Streptophyta > Magnoliopsida > Caryophyllales > Caryophyllaceae > Silene > Silene noctiflora. The sequence goes on from VHZZ01000163.1 coordinate 123,574, forward strand.
GCTCTCATGCTCACCAACCTTACACACCACCAGACCCGAGCTCCCCACCGACCATGGAAACCTTGATGGGGATGATACATAACATGGACATAAGGATACATCAAGGGCACGTTGACAATTACTTGGCCCAATAACCCCCCTTATTATCAAATGACGCGTCAAGGGTATATTGATCCCAATGGCCCAATGCCTTCTTGGGTGCAGCTGGAGTACTTGTTCCTGAACCAAGGGAATCAAGAGAGAGGAAACCAAGGGTATGACCACTCCGATGAGGATGATTAAGGAGATTAGACTTCCGTGGGTACTTTGTGGCTTGGCTAACATCCACGCCATGAATGCTTGTATGATACCTCTCTCCCTTTTATTTCTCTCATTTTTTAGCTGCATTCTAGTTACATTTTGAATTACATATTAGCTCACATCTTTAGTTTTCATCTTATATTGCATTTGCACTTATATTTAGTAGTATTCTTAACTTATACATATAGATTAGCTCATCTCATTTAGTATAGTATAGATAGCTCAAGTAGTTAGTTGTATTTAGATAATACATTTTGCATTCATGCATGGTTACTCATGACCAAACCTCTTTCTTTTGCACTAGCAATAGTGCTTAATTAGGTTTGGGGAGGTTTGATCATAATTTACCTAAGCTAATTCAAATTAGCTTTCCAATTAATAGAGAACATGCATCACTTTGATTAGTTTAGATTAGTTGCATCATTTTTAATATATAAAATATAAATATTTGCATTTATATAGAGCATGCATTTATTCATATCATGCATTGCATTTGCATTTGTATTTCAATTTTCAACATTCAAAATACCAAAAACACGTCATTACTTTTCAATTATTAAAAACAAGTTCTTAATTTTTCAATAAAACTTATTTAACAAAATACAAAAACATGTTTTCAATTTTCATTTCCTACTTCTACCTTACATATTGAGGACAATGTCCAAAATAAAGGTGGGGATGAGAATGTATATTCCAAAAACTATTAAAAATTTGAAAAATCTGAAAAATACAAAAACTTATCATTTATTTTTCATAAAAATCGAAAAATCCCTAAAGATATGAAAATTTTCAAAACCCGAAAACATGTTCCTTACTTTTCTAGTGTAGAATTGTATATACTTGTATTATTTTGTTATCTTCTCACATAGATACGACACTAAATTTGAAACATATCTTAAGGGAACATGAAGACCGCTTGGTATGATCAGTATAACTCTCTTCCCTTCCATTTCTTTTCAATTGTCACATGTGGAGGATGAGCTCTATGTTGATGAAGATATTGTGGAGTTTTGTTGCGGTTTTTAATTTGTGCCTATGTGTTGTTAGAAGTTTGCATTTAGATTATATGTCCTATAGTTGGTAGAAGCATTTGCATTAGGCTGTTCATGTGTAAGTTGCATCATGGCATGTAGTTGCATTAGTAAAAAGCTTTGAAAAATGCCTAATTTTTAACTTTGGCAAAGGTGAATAGGTTATTGTAGATATTCTCTCTCTTGAAAACTTTGTTTGCTAAAATAGTCTTAAAACACCCTAGGTAGTGTCGTGTTAGTATCGTTTGACCCATGCAATAAGACCTAGTCAATAGTACATTGTGGTGTGATAATTTATTGGCTACTATTTATTCCCAAGTTTACCTTTGAGCCCATGCAACTGTTCTTTCACTTATACGATCATTGTTTTGTTAACCAAAGGGAATGGGCACATACAATCGTCAAATTGAGTTCTAATGCCAAATCAAAGCCGAAAAGTTTGCAATTTTGTCAAGTAATACTTGTCTTAGGCTTAGGAGTGCAAATGGGACTTATATGCTTTTTTAAAGAACCCTTATTACATATGGGGTCGCTCTTAATGTCACTTCCGTGAGGATTTGCATATTGTTGGTCACCGCCGCATTCCTTTGCTGAACGACCAATTGCAAAGTATCAAATGCCAATCATAAAAAATGGCAAGAAATGTGCTTAATGTTAAACGCTAAAAATGAGGGGGAAAATAACCAAAGTAAACTACCAAAGTGAAACTCAATATCTTGATCCCTTTAACTGTTGATGGTCCTATTTTAATATTCCACTGAACCGAAGATGTTATTCGGGTGGGGTACTCCCTTGAAGAGGTCCATTGATAGGCTTAAAATCTGACTAGTGAGTAAAGGGATTGAAAGTACTACTCATATAAACAAAGTGCACTTTCTTTTCTGTTTATACGTGAGAAATAATACCACGGTTAAGCATGCTTGGCTGAGAGTACTCTTACGATAGGTGGCCACTTTGGAAGGTTCCCGGGATGGTCATGAGTGAGGAAAAAATGAGCTGGAAAGGACCCATGTTGATCTGTGGGCCATGTACACAGCGTGGTAAGCTGCCGTAAGTGATAGGTCCCGACCCCAGGTTTGGGTCGAGGTGTTACACCTATCCTTTGTTGCATGGTGGAAAGGGGACGACCCTTCCTTTTGTCTAGGCAAGAGAGGAAATTCAGCGATCCTCTAATGTCTTCTAATGTCATAAGGACCCTCTTTTGACAAAAGCATTCAATAATTGTGGACAAATGTAACCTAGCTTAACACTATTTGGAGGTGATTTACTTCTATATTTCGGACTTAGTAATTTGTTGAACTAGTATTTACGAAGGAGTATTTTCCTTTATATTTGCCCTCTTTTAGTTGATTCTGCCACTTAGATGAGAAGAGTGGCTATACTTTTTTGTAGATGCTTCCTATTATTTGTTTTTGTGCTTACTGCTTGGATGTATCGCCATTTTGGCAAGACCCCACTTGCCTTGCAAGAAGGCATCTTACCTCATAGTTGTCTTGTTGTGAGTTGAAGGGGCAGAGTGAGACCCGCTAATTGTCTCATGTCAGATATGCTAATAGGATTAGTTTAAATAAAGGTCTTAGCTTTAGTCACCTCTTTAATCGGGACGAGTAAAGGTTTTGTTTAAGGATATTTTATGCAGTTCATATTTACGCACTTTTAACCCCTTAACTAACCTCGTTCGCTTTCCTTTTCTGCCAATTTGGGTCGGTTCATATATTTTTAACTTCATATTTTCTATTCGATGAGATTTTGTACCATTCGTGGAAAGGTGCGCTAATCTTGCATAAAAGGAACATTTTGGAGCTAAATGGAGGCATTTAACCACCAAGCATCAAGCGAAGGTCAAGGCTAAGGACTCATAAGACAATAAACCAAGTTTTTAGGCAATGAAGGGCCACCCCCCTCGACACAGGATCAATCCCCACAAGTTGTGAGGTAGCAAAGACCAAGGGAGAAGAAAGGAAGGATGACTCGAGCAATTCATTCACGGACTCGAGTGAGTCATCACTTGGCTCGAGCTAGGAACCTGTGGGATCGCACGAGCTGGAGGATAGGGATGACCATTTCAGGCCAATCCCCATGAGCTACCATGGGTCTAGCACGACAATGGATGCTCTTAATGGGCCATTACTTTATTTAATCTCTTAGTTAACCCTAATCTTGTAACCTATATAAATACCTTATTTGTAATAATGCTAAGCATGCTTCAGAAAACTTAGGTAGCCTCTTTAGATGAAAACATACTCTTAGATTAGGAGTAGATTAGCTTTTAATCTTTCCACAAAGCACTTTAATATTTCAATAATTGTTCTTGCAATTTACACCTTCAATAGTTTATATCTTTGGATGTCTTGGGTATGTATTTGAATACTAAGTGACAAGTCTCTATCTTTATGCAAGGATCTAACTTTATTTATGTTCATCTTTACTTTCCAAGTTGGTATCTTTCTTATCTCTCTTTAATCCTTTGTTCTTACTTGCTTCATACCATCATGCTTAGTTTAGTGTCTTTGTTTTTTGTTGTTATTAGCATAGTTCTCATGATGATTAATGAGTAGTAACCTTACTTGGGTTAGTGGGGAGCAGGGGATGATAAAAGGGTAGAATTTATGCTTGTTGAGTCTTCTAAAATGGATTAATTGTTATAGTTTTAACTAGTGCATATTAAGTGTTTCATCAAATGCTTTTTTGACAAACTTATATGAACCTCCATCTATTCAACACTCCTATAAGATCGAGAGACTTAGGAGTTGTTGGACCATGGACTATTTTTGTGGGTAAAACGGGTGTACACGAGAGCTGTAATACCAGCTTTATTAGGGACCTGTTGACTGACCTATTGACCATAGGGGACCCATAGTAAGAGGGCGATGACGAACTTATATTACATTTCCTTAGGAGATACTCGACCTAGTAGAGGTCACTCGGCCGAGTACTCTTTGTACTCGACCGAGTGCTGCGTACTTGGTCGAGTAAGTCTGGTACTCGACCAAGTACTAGTCTGACAGCGTATTATACTATTACAAGGAGGTTACGACTTAAATCATTTTCGCCTTATGTTTTGTCATTTCTAAACCTAATTCTCTCCCTCATAAATCCTCCCATATCTGACTACCTCATCTTGACTTAGCTATGGACCTTATTCGGGGAGAGCGATAGCCTATGCCTGGAGTCATCCCTTAGAGTCGTCGCCGTCATCGGCATCTGTTTGTCTTTAAGGTAAGTTTGTGGGTATTTGTTAGTTGTTTTAAATCAATGTTGATAGCATAGTAATAGAGCGTAATCGTGTGTAGGCGGCGATGTAGATTCTTGCTAGACATGATGTGATTGATGCGTTTCTATGGAATAGCGAAATAGTAGGGTTTCTCTACTCAGATTCAGTTATTGTTTGATTGATTTGTAGCCCTTATGATAGTCCTAATGCGGAAAGCTTACGGTATGGATATAATTGTCTCATAACGGTTAGGGTGACGGTGTAAAGGTAGTTGGTCAGTGTTGACTATAGAGCCATCGTTGGGAGATGGTCTTCACCCCAATGTTCGCCCCTTGTGGTTCCCGTCATAAGGGGGATGTTCACATTAATAATCTGGGTACGCTCATTGCAATAAGCGGGGCTGAGGTGACAAGGTTGCGGTCTGTCACTGGCAGTGTAGGTTACCTGTTGCGATGGGTATCGGGTTTGATTGAGGTGTGTCAGTGGTGTTGATGTTGATCAAGGATATTGTCATTCGTTTATTATTTACTTATGTAATTATTATCTTGTATCTTACGTATTTCTATTACTGACCTTGTTTGGCGTGTTGTGGTGTTCTCTTTGTTGTCTGTGTCTGCGGTGATCCAATGACGTGGTTGACAATGTTGAACAAATGGACTTTTCAGGTGCTTATGGTCGTTGCGATCAAGATGTAACTTCTGGGTTGAAGAGATCACGTGACATCGAGTCTGTAGTCAGACGATAGTAGTTCCACCAGTTGTATCTCAGACGTATAATATAGTTGTTCTTCTTTTAGTGTTTCTATTGTACCGTGTAAACGAATTATTAAATGTTCATTTATTGTCAGTTTGATATACTTACCTCAGGCAACCGAGATGGTAACGCCCTTACTTTCTAGGGAAGGTCTTAGCTTGTTAAGACTTCTTGGTAAGTGGGGGTGTTACAAAGTGGTATTAGAGCGACGATTTTTGAACCTGAACCAATGAACCAAATAAATGTAGGGTGTCAATTAAAATGAACCTGGCGTATGTGTATTAGAAGCCCTCTTATGTCGGTTTTGGGTTAGAAGGCACCCTCATCTCTAAATCCCGACCCCAACATACTTAAGCCAGAAACTCCGTGCGGGATAAAAGTACGGGATGATGTGTGTACTTATGTGTAAAATGTGGCCTACCTTCGTCCTTATGATTGCGTTTTGTGCGTATATAATAGGTGTTATTGACATGTGATAAGTTCATGGAGTAGTTGGGAAAGTAATTGCATATATGTTCTAATATGGTGCATATGTGATATGATAGCTACGTGCGTAGAACGTAAGCGATATGTAGAAACTTTTGTGGACAAACAAGTTATCAAGTGTATGGTTGCCGAGTAGCATAGTGAATGTTAAGAATAGGACCTAATAGTAACGAGTACTAAACACGTTTTAGGCTTCGAACACCGTTTCTTATGGTTGCAGGGATGAGGATACTAATTTTAATCAAATTCGGTTATGTACTATAGGTACTCGACCGAGTATATAGAGTACTCGACCGAGTATGCCTGACTCGACCGTGTACGAGGCATAATCGGCCGAGCACCCAGAAGTAGTAGCTGATGTAAACTGTCTATCTTGGGTACTCGACCGAGTAGATAAGTGTACTCGACCGAGTATAGGTTACTCGACCGAGTAGGTCTGGTACTCGACTGAGTACGCCTATTTTAGCGGTTTATCGAGCAAAATTTTGGAAGGTCTATATGTTTACTTTCTTATAACTTTTCGACACTTCTACCTTTCAAGCACCCATATACTCTTGAAATTTATCTCTCTAAACCAAAAATCTTAGTGATTTATCTTCTTGGCTCTTTGATTCCTTACCTTTCTCTTTCTTTTCTTTCAATCGATCTCTAATTCAAGGTAATGTAAGTTTCAATGTTCCCTTTTAATTGATTGAAGGTCCAAATTTTATACAAAATCTGAAAGTTTTTCGTCTTGAATGCATAGAGTCATGTTTAAGGTGTTGTTAATTTAGTAATACTTGCTTCAAACAATCAATTTGTAGATAAGAAAGGTGATTGCTATGCCCCAAAACCCCTATCTTTATACCGAAAAATTTCTAGGGTTTGGTTTCAAAGTTTGATTTTTCCCACTTCAATTCGTCTTAGGATGTTTATAAGAGTTGAATTGATGCTAGTACTACACTACCTAGTGTCTCTTTTGCGTATCTTGGTCGAAAAATCCGTCTTAAATTTCGTCTTAAAAGAGGGCAAAAATCTGAATTTTTCCTTTCACATATTGTAAAGTTCCGGAAATTTTGTCAAACTCGTACTCTTGCAGCATGCCGAAAGCTAGAGCACCTACCAAAAAGAGAACCTGAGCTAGTGCCGTCGCCGAGGAGGGTCAGTCAAGTGGAGAGCTGCTTGTTCCTTCAGTTGCGCAATACCCTACGGTTATATTCGCTGACTTTGACCAACGAGCTTCTTTTGTTGCTTTGATAGAGCGTACAATGAGACCGACCCGGTGTGTGGACCCAAGTATTCTGCGGGATTTGGGGATCGAGTCGGACATAAGCCATATGTTCGAAATATTAGGTTTGGAGGAATTGTATCATCTTCGTAAGAAGTCTTACCCTTTTCTGGCCTTGGAGTTTCTGAGTTCGTTTAAGTATGATGCTATTGAGAAAACTGTTTGTTTTCGTCTTATGAACATTGGCTTTGACTTGACCCTTGACCAGTTTGCTAAGCACCTAAACCTAAAACCCGGTAAAGATTAGTACCTTAGTGATGTAGCAATTGAGAGTGGAGCTTCTACTTACCTCCCCTAACTCACTGGCCGACCCGCACCTAGCGCGAGTACCACATGTTGATTAACGATGTTCAGCATGTGTCTTTTCGCATCTTCTTGAGGATATTGACAAGTTTACTGTATGGTTGGAGTGATGTGAGCAAGTTGAACAGCCATGAGGTAATGTTTCAGATGTCTTACCTTAACTCCCTGCGAAAGGAATGTTTTTACTAGAGTGCTCCTGGAGTAGTATGCTCTAGTTTGGCTCTTATGGCCCATTTTCGGACCCGCTACCTTAGTTGTGGGCCATAGTGACTCGGTTGGCATAGAAACTGACCGACTTTGTCGTACCTGCTGAGTCGACTTCTGCCATGTTTGAGAGTGCACCCACCATAGATGGGGATTACTTGATGCGTGTCAAGTGGTTAAGGAAGTTGGGTGATGGGGCTTGGGCGTGGAGGGTAAGGGGGACTAGGTGGATGAGACTACCTGACGGGTAAAACCTACCCATGATTGAACACCTGACAGAGTATGGCCGGAGAGTCGAGAGCCCCAGCCTCAGCCCTAGTTCTACCTCATTCCTCCCGAGATACTTGAGGATATGCCCCAGCCGGTGATAGCTTCTACTCGTTAGAAGGCCGATCCGACACCTAGAGAGGCAAGGGGAGCTAGGGTGACTTGGGAGTTGGAGACCGAGACACCTTACCCACCACCGAGATTTTTTTCGTACCCGTACTCGTCTTCTCATACGGTCTATGACTCTAGGATGAAAGTTAGTAAGCTCACTGAGAGGGTGTCCACCACCCTCGTGCTGAGGTGTGGGGACCGATCTTGCTCAGGCAGTGTGGTGGAGAGGAGCGGGGACGACAGTGGGGTGTTCGATAGCTACGGGATGGACCGAACGACATGGAGGGACCCGAGGAGCTATGAGTACGATTGTCTTGCAGGGTCATGGGGAGCAAACTACGGTAGCCAGTTGGATGAGGAGGGAAGATGGGTTGGTGGAGAAGCCGCCTCAGAAGCATATCAGGGAGCCGGGACATCGGGTTGAGGTGGAGGTGAGACACGACCGAGGGTGAGGGATTAGACCCATGATCTTGTTGTAATGTCGTTTGTCTTAGTTATCCTTGTTCCGCATTTGGTTAGACTCTTTGATTTCTATACATTGGATACTTTTGTTGTGTAATCTGGACATAAGGTCATGAGTTTATCAGATCATAGCCTATGCTATGTTGACACTCGATGCTATGTGACATTTGCAGGTTAGTGTGAAAGTTTCGTGGTAAAAATTTATGAAATTAAGCATTTTGTCGCGGAGTACTCGACTGAGTACTGACTACTCGACCGAGTAACTGATACTCGGCCGAGCTCCTGGTACTCGACTGAGTGCCCTAGGAAAGCCTTCCAGTTTTCTTTGCTCGCGATTCCGTTAATCATTTGTATAGCTTGTCAAGTTTTACGTTTTCTTCTTCCCGTAGGAAAGTGGACCCAAGGTATGAATGGTGAGGTTGACATGGCGATGTTGCCACGATTTTGAGTTGTGGCCGGAACTTGAGTCGGTTGTAAGATACGGCTTGGTGGGGACAAAAAAACGTTGTCGGTGTGATAGTACTTTGCATATCGCGGTCGTCATATGTCTTTCCATGCATGTATACTAGACCCTATGTTATATGTTTGATACACTATGAGGTGTTGTATCGGGTCATGTTAGTATGTAGTTTAGGTTCTAGGTAAGGTGTTCTCCCTTGCGTCGTATTGTTTTGGTTTGGTCTTGGAAGTGAACTTCGGGGACGAAGTTATAACACCCCGGCCCAAACCTAAGGTTAGGAGCGGTCACTCACAGTATCTTGCCAGGCTGTGTACATGGCCCAAAGATCAGCACGAGTCCTTTCTAACGCATTTTGTCCTCACTCATGCGCATCCTGGGAACCTTCCCAGGAGGTCACCCATCCAAGACTACTCCAAACCAAGCACGCTTAACCGTGGAGTTCTTTTGCAAGGATAACCAGAAAAGAAAGTGCACTTTGTTGATATGAGTAGTACTTTCAATCCCTTTAAGGACTAGTCAGATTTTAAGCTTATCAACGGACCTTTTTAAGTGGGGTACCCCACCCGAATAACGTCTTCGGTTCAGTGGATTATTACACACCCCCACTTGAAGAACACAATGTCCTTGTTGGGCATGGCAGCATCTGACCTCAGCCGAGCCAACCCCAAAATCCTGCCCCGCTAGGTTGGTGACCCGGGTACTCCAGACCACAGGCTCACCAGACGGTCACAGGGTTTCTCTGATACCACTTATAACACTCCGACCCAAACCATGGGTCGGAAGCAATCACTCATGGTAGCTTTCCAGGCTATGTACATGACCCACAAATCAACACGGGTCCTTTCCAGCGCATTTTATTCTTGAGAATTTTATACATTCTCGATTTATCAAAGTTAGAACTTTTATCTTTGTGTTATTAATCCCAAATCAACAATGTTTCCGCCATTGTTTTGCATTAGATTTCATAGGGGATTACAAGTGGTATTAGAGCAACCCTGTGACCGTGTGGTGAGCCCATGGTCTGGAGTACCTGGGTCACCAACCTAGCGGGGGAGGATTCTAGGTTTTATCGACTGCGGTCAAATGTTGTTGGGCGCAACGAGGACGTTGCGTTCTTGAAGTGGGAGGGGGTAATACTCCACTGAACCGAAGACGTTATTCGGGTGGGGTATCCCATTGAAGAGGTCCATTGATATGCTTAAAATATGAATAGTGCTTAAAGGGATTGAAAGTGCTACTCATATCAACAAAGTGTACATTCTTTTTTGGTTATCCATACATAAGAAATCCATAGTTAAGCTTGAAGGGTAATATCCGTATAAAACCCTAAAAATTTAGGACTATAACGTAAATTTATCCTGCGATTTAAGGTCATAAACGAAAAACAATATAGA